>JBBPLT010000081.1:0-79571 GCA_038089955.1 Strobilomyces dryophilus
GTGGGCCGAAGCCATTGGATTTGAGTTCCTTGTCCGCTCCATCGCCAACCTTACCAACTGCCCCCGCTACGTTATTATCCATGGGGACAATAGCAGCGTCATCGACAGCTGGAAAGTTGGTCAACACCGCAACAGAGAGGTCAATGAGATCTTTAAACGGATCCACTGCCTCCTCAACGACAGCCTTTTTCCCATCCACCGTGTCATTAGCCGCTATGTCACCAGTGGCGAAAACCCCGCAGACAAGCCCTCACGAGGCATCTATGGCGACCCTTCCCACATCCTCCCGCCTATATCCATCCCTGAGTGCCTTAGCCAACTCGTTGTTGATTTTACCCACCCTCCCCACTCCCGCGAAATCCGAGCTCGAAACCTCAATGCCCTCCCTGTCCCAGCCCTCAAATCTCTTAACCACACCCAACGCTCTCATGCCATCCATGCTGCCCAGAATCAACAGCAAGAAGATGACGAAATTATCCGCATTGCACTCCGAGCCTAGCAACCCAACTGCGTGCTTCGTCGAACCCTTCCAAATCCACAGTGACCCTCCCACTGCGTCCAAACCACGTCCGTACAAAGTAGACCTCACTCCACTTCCATCCCAACTCCGCCCACATTGTCTCGCTCGCCAACGCCTACTTCTCTGGCTCCCATCATCCTCTCCTCGCACAACTCCCCACTCCCAGAGCGGAAATCCCCTCACGGATGAGGACATCAAGCGTATATTAGCTGTCATCGGCGCATCATGGGCCGATTCAACCAAAGAAATTTATGGTACGGGCCTCCTAATTTACCACGTATATTGTGACGTACACAACATTCCTGACCACCTCCATGCACCAATTTCATCAAATCTTCTCGCTGCTTTCATTGCAGGCTGTGCTGGCGGCCATTCTGGTTCTGCCATCTCCAACTACGCAGCAGCCATTCATGCATGGCATGTGCTACATGGCCTCCAATGGTCTATCAACGAGCTTGAATATAAAGCCCTCTTGGAAGGTGCGACTCGCCTAGCTCCCTCATCAACTACCTGTCCCAAACGAGCTCCATTCACCGTAGAAATGCTCGACAAGTTCCGCCAATCCTTGAATCTCTCTGACCCCAAAGATGCTGCCATTTTCGCTTGCCTATCCTGCGCTTTCTTTTCCCTCGCTAGACTTGGCGAATTCACCGTTCCTGCCATCAAAAAATTCAATCTGAAAATCCACATCACTCGCGCCGACATCTCCTTCATTCTAAATCACGAAGGCCTTCCCGTCATCAAGTTCCATCTGCCCTGGACCAAAGTAACCAAACTTAGAGGGGAAGATACACACTGTGCCCCCCTCGACGGAACCCTTTCAGACCCGAAAACTGCACTCGAAAACCACCTTCGAGTCAATGCAGGTAGCCCTTCAAATCACCTTTTCGCTTGGCACCATCCATCCCAAGGCCTTCGACCGCTATCAAGGAAAGAGGTCGTTGATCGCATCCAAGCCATCAGAAAGATTCACCCGGATATGCCCAACCTCAAGGGACACAGCCTTCGCATCGGAGGCACTCTCTATCACCTCCTCAAGGGCGTTCCTTTCGACGTCGTGATGAACTTAGGTCGCTGGGAGAGCAAAGCGTTCACCCTTTACCTCCGTGACCACGCCCTCGTCCTTGCCCCATTCCTCCAACACGACCCTTCAATTTTTTCCAACCTGCGCCAGTACATACTCCCACCAGTCCGTTAGTGGGTGAGTGCAGCTCCTAACACCCGGGCCTCACTCGCGTGATGCGTCGCTAACTCTCCTACCTTCTTGGGTTCACAGCTCGCTCTCGACCGGGTGCAGTTTCGGGCCGGAAAGCCCAAGGCTTTCGCCCACGCATTTCCTCTCGTAGCCATCCTGTATCCTGCATCGTAGTAATCTCCATACCTTTCATCCAATGACCCCTTCTACCCGCGCTCACTCTCATCCTGCCGAACCAGAGCGAAATGACGCATAGACCGGGGTCACCCGAAACGCGAACGAGACAAACTCCGGGGCGTCAGGCTACTGGCCTGCGGGCTGCTCAAGGAGCCAGACAGTTTGGACAGTCTGCTCCGGACCGCCGTCGGAAATCACGTCCACGGTGTACGACGAGCTTCTCGGCGCACACATGGTCCAGTCTGGCTACATGGAAACGCAAGGTGGAAGAGTCGTTCGTCTCGCGTTCGAAAAGTTTTTCCGACGGGTCAAGGGCTCCATGGTGCATGTATGCGTCTGGCGTTCACGTCCGACGGTCTGATCTCTCGGAGCAAGAGAATTCGCGGCGACGATGTAGTACGCACCCACGTCTCTGGCGGCCGGTGCACTTCAATTGAATGGCCGATACTCGTTCAGCGCTGCTGCTGCCAAGACGACTTCGGCTGGAGTGGATGCCCGGTGGATGCCGTCCTACGCGTGCCGACTACCGTACATCCGCGCAATGGTCGGTCCTACCTTCCCCCTCACTGAGTCTTGTTCGACTGACGAACTACTCAGACCACAGAAAAGCTTACATGACATAGTATATCGATTCGTTAGACCGCGGCGTTCGTGAAACTCCCCCGTTGGAGGGTCCGTTGAACTCCCTCACAGTTACATGGGGATGCATACAGGGGGACCTGAAGCAGAGCCGTCGCTGACGACTGTCGACGGGACTCGCCACATCGTCGTCGCCAACGTCTGGCACCTGAACTAAGACCCTGAGATCTGCGGTCCAGACGCAGTCTACTTCTGTCCAACCACACCGCCTCGACCAGGGCCCCGGGCTCCATGGCCGATCGACTCCAAGGAAGAGAGGTACTTCGCGTACGGCTTCTGGAGACGGTTCTGCGTCGGTCGACGCGTGGCCGGCGACTCGACAAAGCATGTACGCCACGGCTCATGTACCGTACCATCTGGCTCTGATTCATGGGTCACAGACGTGAGCGCCGCCAGCGTGTGTATCGCGGAAGCTAGCGGAGGTCTTCTGCGGGGATGTTTGGAGCGCGACATGTGGTGTCATCTCGGACTCGGAGGTAGGATGTCCGCATCGGATGTGGTGGGCCCTCTTCATTGGCTCCCCGGCGTTTGCTGGGATTGACACTGTCGATGCCTGGAATGGCATGGTCATCATTTCTAGGAGTGCGACTCATTTGCGAGCTCTGCAGAAGCCACGGTGGTGGTCAGTCCTGAGTCACGAATGTTGATGGTGCGTCATGCTCATGAATCGATGCTCTGTTTTTCTTGCCCCCTTTCACAGAAGGTCGGCATGGAAATCTTATTTAAGGATAGTCTTGATGTCGCTAACTGTTTTTCTGGACGAAGCCCAATGCCACGAGGTTTCGCAGCGGCTACAAAGTATCATCATGCCATACTCGTCGCAAGAGCGCGCGTTGATACTCGGGCTCGTAATGCAAAATATGAGCATCGTGCTGCCTAAGGAAATGGCAGACCTCGAGTCGTCAATCTCCGCGATAAGGCTCCAGCGACTCGGTGGCAAAACAGAGATCACCAACGTGGGTGAACTTGCCTCGTTCACGAAGGCTCGCGTCTGACTCCATGTAGTACGCCTACTAATCATTCACTGAACGCATATATGCGACGTCCAGTCCGTTTTCCCCTCGGAATAGAGCGTCCGGGTTCGCGCAAATGACTTGCTAGTAGCTGTTTTGAGATTCATCTGGCCGCTGGCTACGCAGGTCGCGGCAACCTCGTCACTTCCGGTCAGGAACTCAACAGTACAGCGGGCTGACGAATACCCTACAAGGACTTGCCGAGTCAGTTATCGGCCATGAAATAACAAGAATTGCTCAGAGTAAGCAAGTAGTAACGTAACCTTGTAATTAACCTAGGAGTGAACCAGGGAACCAATGATCTGCGAACACTTTACAAGGAAGCCGTAAATACGGAGGAACGCAATACAACGATTGTTGCTATCGGACGGAACACACGGTCATGGAATAACGAAGGATGGCAAACGATGAGTGGAGCGAAATGCATGACGATGACAGAAGATGGACGAAGATAATCAAAAGAAAGGAAACGGCACCTGGGGTTCTCAGAATCAAATGATCTCCAATACCTTTGCTCGGATGTCCTTTGGGTTCGTGTCGGCCGCAATTCCTTCAGCGATGATCGCGTTCTCGGCAGCAACACGTTTGTATCGCTTGCCGTCAGACTGCAGCTCGAGCAAAAGGGCGTCGAAGGGACGCTCGAGCCGAGCAATGAGCCGCAGTGCCTGGGTAAAGGGGTCCATTCCGGTCGAAGGCTCCGCAGATGGGGCAGAAACGGGTTCAGAACTGACGTTCGTGCTGTTGCCGGAGCCTGCCTCAGATTCGCACTCTATGTCTACCTCTACGTTGCTCGAGTCCGCTTCGGACGCAGCCTCCTCCTGTTCGTCGTCAGAAATGAACCCGGCATGATCGTCGCAGAGATCACGGAGCCATGGATGGACGAAGACGAGTTTGCGGGGCTTCTTCAACGGCATGACGTCCAGAGTCCTAAACTCCACCTTGCCGAGCAACGCGACCGTCGCGCGATAAAGGTATCCCAGGGAGCCATCCAGTTCCTGCACACCGATCTTCGTAACAGAGAATACGATGCATGGAAGCTGAAGACAACGGTTCGAGAAGGTCGCTCGAGGGAGTTGCATGATTCTGTAGTAAAATGGCAGGGTAGCTTGGATTTCCAAGCGGGAACGTAGCTGCCCCACGCGCATGTCGAGCTTGTTCGCCTCGAATGGTGGGGGGCTATACGGTGGCTGGCCATATACGACGAGGGAGGCAGGAAGGGCAGAATTGTATGACGACGACTTGCCAGTCCAGGCGATGACAGCTAAATCTCCTGTCTGAGCGACGATGTTCTCCAAAAGCTGACCGATCGCTGTCTTTCCCAACCCGTAGCGAGGCACGATGTCGCTCGAGAATATTCCGATCATGGAGTACGCAACATCTTCTTCCACTGTCGCGTTCCGCGTCGACGCCAATCGGAGCTTCTCTCGAACTCCCAGGTCCTCCAGCTGGAAGCTAGTAATGGTCTTTGCGTCGACCCCCATAGCCCGCGCAAGCTCTTCCAGGATTGCCGGAGACTCCTTGTGGTTGGCACGCTCGTCGTTCAGATAGGGTTTCCAGTCACGCGTGTAGATTCGGATGACCTTCGATGCGAGGAGTTCCTGCAAGGTCCAGGCGCGTGTCATCCATCGGCTCTTCAGAAGGTCACCGAGTTCCAAAACATCCGCCAGATAGACAAGGGTCTCCGCCGCCTCGGCGTACCAGGTGTACATGGAGGTGAGTGATTGGCTTATGATGGCGCTCGTGCTTTTGTCAATGCAGCAGGTGTCCGACCAGACCCATCTCCCATCATTGTCACGTGCAGTTGCACATAATTGACGGAGTTTCTCGTTCAATGGCGATTCGTCCAGGTCCCAGACTGACCCGACCACATTGACATCCTGGAACGTTGGTTCCTTTCCCTCCCACACGTGGGAAAACATGGTCCACTTGAAGTACTTCGCAACACATTGTCGAACGTGCGCGCGGTCAATTTTGGTCGTTGCAGTTTCCGATACAAGCTTCTTGAAGGGCGTCTCCGATTTGAATAAGCGAATCCGTTCTTGTGCATCGCACAGCCGACCCGTGGTGACATCGATGAGGACGAGTGGGCAGAAAGCGAAGAACTCATGAATGGCGGTATCAATGGCGGCAAATGTCTCGAGCGGGGAGGTATAGTTCGCACGTAGTCCTGCACGCATCGTGAGACCTGAACGCAATACGGTAGCAAAGGCACGTACGGCGTATTTCGTCGTCCGGGGAATTTTCCATGATGGAAAGCATCCGGAGGAGTGCATTGATGGCTTCACCGTAATCCTCCGCACCGTGAAGCGCCACGTACTTCCTCTCGTGCCCATGATACGACGAGTTATCTAGATTGATCGCCTGCGTATAGACAAGATGAATAAAGGAACGCAAAGCAAGCGGGATAACGACGCACCTCATTCGCATCCACCAGGGCGTCCGCCCACAATTTTCTCGAGGCTCGTGCCTTACTCCGTTTGACGAGTACATCAACCCGATTGACGGGGTCGAGAGACAACATGGAAGTATACTGTGCAATCGCATCGTCCTGTCTCCCGGAAGCAAGCGCCGCGTCGGCAAGCGCTTCAAGCTTGGCGAGACAATTGTTCTTGAAATCTCAATAGACACATTTATCGCTGCGACACAGTTTTCATGTCGATACTCACCACGAACCCACTCTGCCAGCACTTTGTTTGCGTTGATCTCCTCTGAGAAGGAATCGAGCACCAAGAGAAGTGACTCCACGGCATTTTCGAAGTGACCTGAGGCATACAGATCTTCGCAGTGGTACCGCTGCACTGTGATCTGCAGCCCATCGAATGTCCACCCGAAGATCTCATCCAGCGATTCAGTACAGTAACAAGTCTCACGCAAAGGACTTACGAGCGTAATCGTCTCCAGGCCACTGCCAGAGCAAGATGGGGTGAGGTCCTGGGCTCGTCCGAGCGACTGCACCGCACGTGCATGGTCTCCCTGCATCAAATGCATCTTGGCAAGGACCTGCTCCACATCATCAGTGGCGTGTCTGTGGTACGATCTCATAATAAATACATGAATGCAACAATACGTCGTGTCATCGTCCTTTGAGGCCGTAATCAAATCATGAATGCGCGAGATCGCCGCATCATGCTTATTAGCTACAAATGCGATGATAGACTTGGAAACAGTGGAGTTAGCGATGTTGAAACCGCGTCTCGCAGTTGGGTTACCGACCTTGATGATCAACAGAAAATTACTTTCGGCCGGGTGACAGTTTCCGAATGCAAGGTCGAACTGCTGGATCGCCTCCTCTGCTTCACCTTTTCCGATTCGTGCAATGGCCTGGGCAATGTACGCCACGGTAGAAGGCCGCGTGCTAATAGACTTCGCACAGGGATCAATGAATGGAAACAGATGAAGGATGAAATAGAGACACAACCTTCCTGGCGTCATCATGCGCGGTGTTCCATCTTTCTGCACGCAAATTGAGTAGCGCATTGTGAGCGAACGCATGATGCGCATCACTTGAAGGAGCAGTTTGGTAAGTGTGTGTGTTTGTGTCGAGAGAGCCCTCGCGCATCCATCGTCTGAAATCAGCGATGCCTACAGACAACTTCTGTGCTTCTTCAGCGATCTCACTTCTCAGCGCATCTAACATAGATTGTAAGTCAGATTCGTTTCGCAAAAGACGAGTAACTTCAGCAGCGTGATTTGCTTTGGACGTCTCTGCATGCTGCTGTGCGGTCTCTAGAATGGATTGGAGAGTTGAAATCTTCTGGTTATTTGCAGCAGCTTCGACTTGGTGAGCGGCATTGAGTGCATCAAATGCTTTACTCTACGAGCAAGTGTCCTGTGCTTGTCCGAAGAACAATGTAGGAGTAAATGACTACTTACTTTCTATTGCAGTGAGACAAATAAAGTAAATGGTATAGATAGCGAACGTGGTGTTATAAATTCACTCACAGCCTACATAAGACGAAATGGCCCATGACAGTAACACGAGTACAGGGGAGATTCAACTTACTTCCTAGTGAATTTAGAACAACGAGCCAAATAACAGCTCCGAGAAGGCCTTGAGAACGTGAGGTAAATGACGCACAAGCTATGGGAGCCACGGGACAGGGATGATGAGATAGCAATGAAAAAGACTGATTGAACAGCAACGTACCTCCTATATAAGAAGTGACAGGCACAACACAGCTTGAGATGGATGTGAACGCACGAAGGCGACGATGACTCACGTTCTGGACGGGCCAAAATGTGTGAAACATCTACGGAGAGTGATGTGATAACTCACGAACTATGGGAGCACAACACAAACACAGTAGAAATACAGCACGAAATCCAACGTGAAGGTAACTCACAATCTGGACAGTTATGAGATGGAGATATTCCAGAAATCAGTCAGCCAGAAACAACTTACTTCCTAGATCAGAGGGAATGCGCCGAATAATAGATTCTGAGATGGTAAAACGGAAATGATTCTCCGACCACTCACCTCCTTGAAATAAAACCACAAGGCCTGTAAAACGGATTGACATGCCTAAGTCGACAATTACTTACAATCTATGTACTCAAAGAAGCATGCGAGGGGAAGTCTGTCAAAAGTCTGGATCTTAACAAGGCAAAGATTACACACAAGCTGCATCAGAGGTGATATGAATATAGTGGATAAGGCGACCACGAAAAATGCAGCGAAAAAGGACCCACGTTCTAGAACGATATCCGGACACAATCTATGAGAATCAGGAAAGATTTACAGGTTTGCACGAACTCACAAGCTAGAACGTTAAGTAAAGTAAAGTAAGGTCGCGGGGCCGCTGACATACAGGACTGACTTACTGGCTGTGCCGGGTCATAAGATGGTCGTGAACGATGAAGGAAGTAAACATCACTCACTCCCTAGGTTGGATGCGACACGTAGTACGAAACGGTGGTAAGATGGCGGCGAACAGACAGATGCGACGATCACTCACCGCCTAGATGGAATGCGACCGGTGCGATACAGTGATGAGACGACAGAAAACAGATTGCTGCGACGATCACCCACTTGCTAGATAAAATGTGACACGGACGACACAGCGGTGAGACGATGGCGAACAGATTGACGCGACGATCACTCACGCCCTGGATGAAATGCGACACGCATGGCACAATTGTAAGACAGCAGTGAATAGATCGATCCAATGATAACAACTCACGCGCTAGATGGAATGTGACACACGGTGGTGAGACAGCCGCGAACGGGTTGATGCAACGATTACTCACGAGCTAGATGGAACAGCGCAACACGGTGTTGAGCCGGCGGCAAATAGATCGATGCGACAGTCACTCACTTTCTAACACGATGGTGAGACGGCGGTGAGCAAATTTGTGCGACGATCACTCACGAGCTAGAGGTGATGCGATACCCACAACGTAGCGGTAAGACGACTGCGAGTGGATCGATGTAACGATCGCTCACGAGCTGGGTGGAATGCGACATCCACAACATGGTGGTGAGACGGCGGTAAACGGATCAATGTGAAGATCACCGACTTTCTGGAACGCATGCGACACGCACAACGCGGTAGTGAGACGGCGATGAACGGATTGATGTGACAATCACTCACTCCCTAGATAAAATACGATACGCACAGCACTGTGGTGAGATGGCGGTGAACAAATCGATGTGACGATGACTCACTCTCTGGATAGCATGCGACACAACACGGCGGTGAGACAACAAAGAACGAATCGATGCGACGATGACTCACATCCTGAATAGAATATGACACGGCGGTAAGATGGCGGCGGGCGGACGGATGCGACGATGACTCACGAGCTATGTGGAATGCGACGGGCGCGACACAGTGGTAAAAGGACGGCGAACTGGTGAATTCAACGATCACTCACCCACTGGATTGCGATCCACACGACACAGCGGTAAGACAACGGGGACAGATTGACGCAATGATCACTCACATCCTGGGTGAAATACGACATGCAGGAGATTATCATGAAAGGTAAGATGCGTTCACGAAGTGAGTGTAAAAAGGATGACTTACATCATATTCCTAGATGACGCGTCAAAATGATGAAACGGTCATAAAACGACTAAGTACAACTCACGTCCTAGATAGGAATAGCATAATCATCAGACGATTGTAGGGTCGCAAGATTGGACATACTTACAAACTAGAAAGACACAACCAACCCAGTGAACTCTTTAGACTCCTGGACAGTACAGACTCGATCATTCCTTACATGCTATGTGGTATGTGAAAAGAAGATATGAGCAGCGAGATATCTATGATAGTAAACTCACAAGCTAAATTGGTAAGAAAATCAATAACACAGCTCATGAGTGTCGCTTGGAATCAGACGGCTGGCTACAGCTTACATTCTGAATAGATTTGATGTGTATGTCATGTATCTCACACGGCTTCGCGGTCAAATTGGTGATTACTTACTCTCTACATCGTGCAGTACACCGCAAGTGACGCGCTCGTGGAATGATTGAGAAATAAACAACGATGACCACTTACGCCCTATGCCAATGGATGATTGCACAACAATAAGATAACCATACAAACAGAATCCGACGAACACTCGCCTTCTATGAAAGAACAGAACAGTATGACATAGTCCTCAACCGGTGATCAAATGAAATCAGTGGCCTCTTACGAACTTCATAACATGAACCAAATCCCGTGAGACAGATGTAGAAGTACGCATCCGATGATCACTCACTTGCTACGTGGGATCCGACGAGGCCACATAATTGATGAGTGCCGAAAAAGCGCTGGAGAGGCTACTCACGAACTGGAGGTGCAACATTCATGTTAGATTGTAGATCTTGAACATGCAGCAATTACTCACCTCCTTGAAACGTCCCATAACCCTCAGAAGTTGTGCGTTGCCGCAATATGGTAGTAGCAGGTATCAATCAGTGATCAGGTTTATAAGGGTCTAGCTCATGAATGACCTGCCCTAAATTCATGAGAGCACAGCCCGTAGTAAACCTTTTGACGCGACACGTCCACTTCACGACGCGTTTTGCAAGGTTTGAATTGAGTGAAAATGTCTTTTAAAACATGAAGACCATACATAAAGTATAATCTCAAGGCAATATTTCAAGTTTTGTAGAATTTTTCGATTACATTTGAAGTGTATTCCAAGTCGTCATTTACATCGAGTATTTTATTTAAAGTTTTGTTTAACCTTTCGCCAAGTACGAAACAGTTCCAATCGCGTCGTGCTTGCTTTCCTCCAGTCTTGTACCACTCACTCGACTGGAGTATTCACACGTCCTGTCTAGGTTGATAGGAAGCATTGCAGGTCGCGCCCGAAGCACTGTCTGGGCCACCCAGCATATGCACAACAGTCGAACAACTTCAGAAAACGATGAACTTGATTGGCGCTCTGAGTATACACACGTCCAAGCGCCATGCCCCCGGCTAGATACTCCCAAAATCGCGGACATTTTCACGATAAATTCAATGACAAGGACTCGGACTTGATGCCCAGGATGCAGCACCGCAGTAATTCAGCAGATGGAGACATATGCCCTCTTGACAATACCGGTCTAAGCGAGACTGATGCTAATCCTCCTGGAGATCACACACACCGCAGAGCCCCCGATAACAGCCGAAAGGATGAACTGGACAATAATCATGTCATGTGCAACATCGCAAAAGGTCATACGGTACACGTCAAACAGCGGCAATTTTATGGGCGTGGCACGTGATCTGTCTAAGGACCAAGGTGACCAGACATGAGCGAGCCTAAGGGGCGCATGCCCTCATATCGTGAATTGAACTAGACAAAAAGAGATGACCTATCTCTAAATAGCGTACCACAGGCTCATATTGACTGTTGGCGATTGCGCTGCAGCAGCGAGAGTAAATTCCTAGCTTCATGAATACCTCCCGGCGTGGCGAGCGTACCAACGAGTTTCGAGAATCCAAACGACTCCAGCATGGCGAGAGAATTGAGTCCGAGTGACAGTAGGATGGGCCAGACCCAAGGAACCAGGGGCAACACCCCGCGCTGATGGATACTGACTACGAGGGCGCCAGGACACCTGACACCTCTCGGAGACTCCACCTCAGCCCAAGTCCCAGTCCCCCCTACCACAACAGTTGAGTATAATGGTAGATTCATCAATTACGGACGGGACAGTACCTTGTCTGCTGCTGGATTTGTCCCTATGGGCCAAGGGGTTTGGAAGACTGGGTCGAAGGCACTGTGTGCACGGTGGTGGGCGCCTCTGGTTATCATTCCTATCTGTGCGCCCGTCTGGCGCCCCTCTCCGAGAATCAGAGCCGAGCTGCCAGAGCACATGATGGTGGTGCGCACAGCAGTGGGTAGAGGAGCGGGACTGTGTCGCGGTTTCGAGCTGGCGAAAGCTCTGGGGGCACCGCTACCCCGACTGCTGCCCTTCCGAGTTCGTCCCTATCTTGAGGCCTACCGAGGGTGTTTGGTTGAGGCGCGATGCCGACCGCAAGTGTGACGTTTTAGGGCGACCGGGTAGACAGATTGCAATCGGCGCTTGAGCGAGTGGTTGCTTCCTGTTGCTTCAACCTGATCGAGTCAGCCAGTGTCACGAGCAGGGACCATCCTCTCTGGATCCATACAGGCATTTGGTCGAGGCCATGCGAACCCCACGGCGGTGATAACATGATCCACTCCCCGGCCATCCGACAGAGCGGATCCACGAGGACACAGACGATGTTTTGGGTAGTTGCTTGGTTGAATATATGCGCCACCTCGAGTTGGAGACAGCCGACCACTGGGCGGCCCGGGGAAAAGCTCTTCAGCGGTGGCGACACGGCGGCATCGATCGATCGCGAGGACCTGATTGGACATGAGGAACGGAAACTTAGGAATGCAAAAAGTATGCACACGTTTTCCCTGGGCGAGTCCTTCCCAGTGGCATTTTTCGAGCCTTTCAACCTCTCCACCAGCAATTGAAAAGAACGACTGGATGGATGTAGAGATGGCCGTCCATAATGTTAATTTGTCGTTTGAACCCCGAATGACCGTCATGAGCGAGCCAGGAAGAAAAGCTAAACGCACAGACACGAATGAAAGCGTCGTGGAGCAGCTCGCCACACCAGACAACGGCGTCATAGCGACTCGGGGTATACCACCTGGAGAGTTGCACAAAGAGGTCGGACCGAACCTCGACTTCCCCCAGAACAAGGGCCTCAGACGCAGTGCCTGTCAGTCATACCGCGCGCTCCGGACCCCAGGAATGAGCTGCGAGGAGCCGGAATGGTCAACAGAGGCAGGGGAGTGGTGCATGCGTGCGCAAAAACGGGCGAGGACGAGCGCTGCCAGGAGGACAGGCGACGAGGTGGAAGCGCGAGATCAGGAAGCGCCATCGCTTACGCCGCTCCGGCCACATCCGCTCGTGCCTCCGAGTCACGACACCCTAGTCCATCACACTTTGGCGATTGAATCGTGGAAGTCTGACTCGGCAATCAGTCACTTGGTAGTATGTCTCAGACCGCGCACGATGTGGACTGCATTTGCACCTCGCGTCTCTCCAGGGACGCGGAGTCCAGCCTCATGGTGCGTGACGAACATTGCGAGGGTACCATCATACAAGTCAAACCGTCAAATGCAGAACACGACCACCGCTCCGCTCAACTAAAAGGCTCGTTGGTCCTGTCAAGAGTGATAGGACACCGTCCTTTTGGTTGAACCCACCGACAACGATGCAGTCCTATATCTCGTCCTTGATCACTATCGGCGACGGTGCAAGTAGTCCGGCGTGATCCTCGCGTCTGTCCCCCATCGAACGAACCAGCGATCGAAAAGCCGTACTTGAACTTGAGCGGGCCGGCGTCAACGGAAGCCAACCGAAGGCGATATCGCAGTGACCCTGTTGATCGAAAGAAGTATGAGCGTCGCAACTGCTGCATACAGGGATCGACTTACTGAATGACATTGCCAGTTCGCGACAAACGTCGCTATTTGTGGTTGTTGTCGTATACAGTACGATATATAAACATGGGGGCCTCGATGATGCGTCGTACCAAACTACGATGACCCTTCGAACGATGGCGCTCCCCAAACTTCAAGCTTCACTCGTCTCGGGTAAAAAAACTTGGATGGACCTCCGAGTCTGACCACTACAACGCCTACGTCACGATCCTCGAAGCAGAAGAACACGTTCTCGGACTGCTAGCTGAAGCGCGCGACTCCAAGCGAGATGACGCAGGCGGAGGAGAAGCTCATCGCGAACAGAATCACTGGATACCTCTTTCTCGACTTTGAAGCTCAGTCGGACCCGAATCTTTTCGGCCCCACCCAGAGCGCGGAGCTCGTCAAGTGGCTTGCCTCGCCGCCTGCGCGCCCCACAGATAGTCGGCACGACGTCATCATCGCTTGCGGCGCAGCACTGCGAGACATTCTCATCCGACTTTGTGCGTTCACCTGTTTCTTCTTCTCTCGATGCTCACGGATACAGTTCAAATGCCAAACGCCCCGCATCAATTCCAAACTTCTTCAGATGTTCCACGTCGTTCCTTTCACACGTTGGCGGACATGATTCGTGACTCGATCGATAACGCTTCTCATGTTTCTCCCAAGCGAAAGGTACGCATATTTTACGCAAGTGCTTGTGTACTCTACTCCTCATGTCGGACCAGGTGCTTGCTCGCGACGGTTTCCGTTGTGTCGTCACTGGTACATACGACCTACCATCCGCTTTGGGCTGTGTCGAACTCCGGAATACTGGCGGTTTGCTAGCCGTTAACCTCGAGGTGGCTCAGATCTTGGACCTATCGATGATACGGGAGTGTGCACGAGAACGATGTCAACGACCTCGTGAGTCATGGAAGCGTATCTATTTCGAAGTATTGGACATTTCGATGGACTTGCTAGATCACCGTCGACGGTGTTCTTGATGACCAACTGGGAGAATGAACGGAGAAAGTAATAGAAGTATATCAAGTAGCCACGGGCAATCATAGAGAATGGACATTATGATTCGCTCTGCTCTAGACCACCAACCCGTGATGCGGACTCGGAGTCGGATTGAGGCCATGAATGATGCTTTCCATGCGTTCGGAGCCTCGGCGATAGACAGTTCTGCATCGTGCGTGGGAAACCATTGCAAGCACCACGTCATGTTCGTGCCAGCGACGGATCGCCGACAACGAACGCGGCCGCGACCCCATGCCACCGGTGTCGGTGCCTTTGCTCGCGGGCCAGCGCGAGCGGCACTCTTCCCATGCCTTGTCCCGCGCTTTCTATCCGTCGGCCTGGACATCCCACCCGCATGGCGCGCCCGACGAGTCCCACGCCTGTCCCAACCACCGCAGCGCCTGCCGCCGTTGCAGCCGCGGTGGGGACCACAAGAGCGCTCAACAGACGGTCGCGCGTCCCGGGGGCGCGCAGCCTGTGCAGCCCCGTCGCATCCTCAAGACTGTAAGGCCGCGGTGCGTAGACGGGGTTCCCATTCAGCTCCCACGCCGCCGCGTTCGTGATGCTCTCCTCACTACTAGTACTCACCTACCCGGGTGATCGATCGACCATCACACACTGCGCGTTTCGTTCGAGATTGCTGGATCATGTTCTCGAGGTAGGGGTTCCAAACGTCTTCCCGGTCACGATGAGGACTGGTGAGCGTTGCGTGGAGTGATGCAGACGACAGGCACGCGTTGGTGGTAATTAAAAAAAAACATGAAGGGGAGGTAAAGGGGACCGACCTGTCTCTCGACGGGAGGCCAAGGGCCAGAGATCGGGCTGAAAAAGAAGTGGTGAGTCGAACATCGGCGCAGTCGGATGGAACAGACGCGGCTGAAAACCTGCCACATGCTTGCAGCACGATGTTTGTCGATATCGATGGCGACGGCGAGCCGAGTTCATATACATACATGAATTGAAAGCACAAACGCCGACACACGAGGCGAACATACGGGTATAAAGGGGGACATCCGCGCGCAGTTCATCTCGAGCTTCGACCAACATGTCGTCCAACATAGACCTGCAACGAAAAGACGGTGAGCATGCATCGATCGGACGGGACCATCGGGCTGACAAGGACCGACAATGATCCCGCCACAAGGATCCATTTGCAGCACCATACGTGGAAGAAAAAAGGGGCCGGTCGTGATCCGTTGTCCAGATGTCGTATGGTGCGTGGCGTTCCTCGGGGAACACATCGTGAGCGGGGACAGCCGCGGGAAGATCCGGCGGTGGCGGGTGGAGGACGGGAGCGAGGTGGGTGCGGCGATGGACGCGGGGAGTGGTGTCGCGTCGATCGCGGCGTCGCAGGACGGGAAATGGATCATAACCGGGACGAAATGCGGGGCGCAGGCGTGGGCCGTGGCGACGCGGGAGAGAGCGAGGGTCATCTCGGGACACCGGCGATGGGTCGTGGCCGTGGACGTGTCCGCAGACGGGACGCGGATCGCGACCGGGTCGGAGGACGGGACCACGTGCGTCTGGTCGCTGTCCACCGGGGACCGACTCCTCGGACCGTGGGAACACGAACACTACGTCACCGCCGCAAAGTTTTCCGCGGACGGGCGTCTCGTCGCCACCACGACGTACATGCGCGAGTCCGTTCGGGTCTACGACCAGGACGGCCGCTGTCTCTTCGACGTCCCAATCGAAGTCGGCTCGTTTCGGAACAACGGCCTCGCCTGGTCGAGCGACGGCCAGCGACTCTTCGTCTTGTCTCTGGACGGCAACATTCACGCTCTCGACACCACCGGGAAGACGCTCTCGAACTGGACCACTCGCTGCAAGAACGGCGTGGGCATCGCCGTCGCAGGCAACGGCATGTTCGTCGCTGCCTCCGCCGGATCCACAGTCTCCTTGTGGGACGCTGTCACCCAGCACCAAATCGGATCCGTACCCGTCGTCCAGCCCGACAGCCAGGCCCGCTCTCTGGCTATTTCGGACCACCATCATCTCGCGATCCGTGGAGAAAAGGTGATTTCCATACACAGCTCGTCGGATATCCTTCCCTCGTCTTACTTGATCGATGTGAGCGTGCATCGCTTCCTCTGGTGGTCTTTGACTCCAACGGCTTCCTCTTAGACCCGTGACGCAGCAGATGCAAATGTCGGTGCCGGACTTTCGGAATCAAAGGAAAAACCACACGAAGGAAGGGTCGACGATGCACAAGAGGAAAACGCAGGTACGCCGACGTCGCTCTCGTTCGTACATCAGAGCATTCACGAATACTCGCCATGTAGCCGTAACGCAAGATCAGTCGCCATGTGCGTCCCTTGCTGCATTCACTCACGCTTCGTCGATGACCATGTCTGCCAGGCAATGAAATTACGCAGCTTGAAGTTACCAAGTTGGCAGAACTCGAAAAGCTCCGCGATGATTTGGCTGCTAATAAGGAACGGTATGAGAAGGAGAACAAGGCGCTGCGAGCCGAAATCGAGCAGTGGAAGAGTTTGTATACCACCGCAAGCGAGACCTTCGAGGAGCTCCGGCACAACCAATCACAGAGCGTACAGCTACCTTTGTGGTGTTTCATTGGGCGAAACGTTCACACGAGTAGTTTGGTCCCGTCGAGTAGATCTTCGGTGGAAAAGAACCAGTCTCTGTTCGAGATTGACTGAATACATACCTGGGGTTCCTACTCCATCCAAATCTAATGATCTCCAATACCTTGGCCCGGATATCCTTTGTGTTCGTGTCGGCCGCAATCCCTGGAACCACGATCGCGTTCTCGGCAGCAACGCGTTTGTAACATTTGCCGCCTGACTGCAGCTCGAGCAAGAGACAAGGGTCCCCGCCGCTCTGGCGTGCCGGTCGTACATGGTGGTTATACATCGGCTTTTGATGATAGGCGTGTCCTCGATGCAACACGTAGCCATCTCTCTCTGCCGTTCTTCCCATCCTCCACCAGGGAAGCCGAGACACGAAAAGCGCAAGTCGCCGCCCTCCATCTTTCGAGGCGCGCACCTCGATGAAAACGATCCCCCCTCCAAGCCGCCTTTCCAAATACAAGCCCCCGGCGTCTCCTTCCCGCGCCAGCGTACACATTTCCCCTCGTAAATTGAACATCCCCCTCCCGTGCGAACCCTTTTCGCCCGTCGGGCTTCCCTCCAAAGGCGTCTCGAGCCCCACCGAACCATTCCAATTTCTCGGAAGAGCGACAAGCTCACGGGGCGTCACCATCACCAGCGCGACGCTCCTCGAAACGATTTGCAGGCGCGCCTGCCGCCGATGCACACGCACAGGCCCCACTCCCTCTCACGGCCACGGAAGCCAAGACAGAGGAGGAGGGGCCGGCGGCTCGATCGCGTCGCGAGGGACTTCCATCGTGGGTGCGGACGCGTCTCGTCACGTCGCACGAAGCACGTTTCTCTTTCTTGGCGTTGGTGCCCGCGACGGAGTCGTCGAGAATGACGCTTTCGACCATCGTTGTTCTCTGTTTCGTAGCGGCGTTTTTCGTGCCGCAGATCCTCGACGTCAGTGTGAGTCTCGTACGTGGACTAGAGCATGTGGTCCTCTCGCCGCTGACCCAGAGCGTCGACGTGTGCGCAACGCGACCCATACTGATGGATCGTTTCGATTTCGATCGACGTTCGCTCGGGACCTCCTGGGGCGTCCTCGGGAAAGGACGAACACCAGGTCGAGACGCGAAAGACGCTAGCGACGACGTCAGAGTGGTCCTCTCGTGTAGGCGAGAGGGGCACGCCCTGAACTAGCACCCAGCGAGCCCGCTCGAGTTCAGTTCGTCGGGGTCGCACGACACATACCGACGATACAGAGGAACAGACGGCCCGGGCGCGATGGCGCCAGACGGTTGGTTGAGCGACCCGACGCAGAACATGTCGCCTGCGATCGATCCCAAGCGACCCCATGCGCAATGTGTCGTCTTCGCGAACACAGATCTAGCCAAGGGACGACGGTTATTTCGAACGCTAGTCCCTGGACGGAAGAGCACGGGTCCATGGAGAACGCTTGGAGCGACGGTGATTTATCGCTCCATGGCAGATATGCGACACGAGGAAGCGCTTGACGTTCCTTCTTCACGTATTTTTTTTCCCTCGACACTCAGACACTCCAGCTCCTCGCTCATTTTAGTCCGGGGAGGACCAGCACAAAGGCAACACAGCACTTCAAACCATCACATTACGACCGCCACAAAACTATGGCGCACACGCGCTACACCACCGGACTTTCTACGCTTTCAAGCCAACGCTCGATGATCACCAACCATCAGTAACCCAGAAGGTGTTGCTGCAAGATTTATCCCACCTAGAGGAACCAGACGTCAGTATCGCTTGCTCTTGGAATCGAAGTGCGCCGAAGGCACAGGAAATACATACTTTTCATCATACGCGATGTATTTGTAACCCCTGCAAGCGACGTCGATGAGCGCAAGCATCGATTAGCTTCGAAACTGTACGCACCCTGCTTTGGTGTCCTTTGGAATGGTGTACCAGAATTGCTTGCCATTCTGGACGGAGACCCAGCCATCGATGGGAGTCTTCCAGGTTTCACCTTCGTCGGTGAAGTAGATCTGGACGGATTCCGCGTCGTTGCCACTAGCCGCGAACGTGAGCGTCATATCTCCGCCTGGCTTGACATCCTCTGGCGTTGCCGCTATCGTCCACGCAGAGACTTGGAGAAGGCAAAGGGCAAGAACGCTGTCAACGGGCGTGCGCTCAGCATCACCCCGACAAACGAGAGGAGGTGAGATACCTGAGCTTGGCAAACATGGCAGGAGAGGATGCAAGTTGTAGCTGTTGGCTGATCTCCGGGTGATGAGAGACCAGTCGAGGACCCAGCTGGCTTTTTATACCCTCCCAGAGGCGGCTCTGATTTCTTTTTCGAGATTTATTCGGACTCGCGGCTTGAATCCCGGTGAAACACTTGTCGGCTCGTGTCGCGCACTAATCTGAAACACCCACTCTTCGACGAGCGGGGCACATGAATGCATATTTAGACATACTAGGCAAGTTTTCGAAGCACCACGCTCGCTTCTCCGGGTTCAGAGGAATGATGGACGCCGCAGGAACGGTGAGCGACAGCGGTTAATCGGCCCCAAGACGCAAGGTGTCATAGTCGAAGGACTCGGCGCCTACATCGCCTGTGCAGGTTATGTAACAGACGAAACGACAGAACCTGCGATAAATGACACGGGGGCGATGAACTATCGCTTGGACGAGTCAAATTCGACGCTGCCGAGCTCAGCAGGAGCGTTCTGAACACGGCAATCTGCAGGGTCATCAAAATGCTGGTTGACATTACCGTCCGCCGGAATATTGACCGTGTAAGCCATTCGGCGATGACCGCACACTCTGCACACACAGCGCTGACCAGCAGTCATCCTACTCGGTTTATGTTCCGTTTCTGTGTTTTAAAAGGACTGGAAAATGTACGAACCGTAAGTTGGTTTCCTACGGTAGGAAAAGCGACTGGCGTTAGATCGTCGGCCTCAGAGTGCCAGAGAAAATAGCGGACCTGTCACGGTGCTACTAGTACTTTCGATCCTGCGAGGCGAAATGAAATGTCAAAGAACTGGTCTCCTGAAATTTTTTACCAAAGTCTGAGCCCGCTAAGTGATAGCCAAGCGTTCCGAAAACATGTCCTTGATGTGACCCGTCTTAATTAATCGGTGTTGTGGGCCGCTCGGTTGGTTTTTACTATGTTCGCCCTCTGCAGTACCATGGTTGCGTTTCACAAAGGCCGCAGAATCCCCATTCAAAATTAACGAGCGGAGATATTGGGCAAGACCTCGCTAATCATCTGCAAATGCTGCTCATTCAGCGAACGAAGAAGGGTTAGCCCCGCTTAGAGCTTAACGAGTCGCCTAGCCTCCCAGCCAATGACAGTGCGTACTCAGCTGCGAGAGGAGTCATCAAGGGATAACGTTACGAGTAT
The DNA here is from genome assembly GCA_038089955.1 of Strobilomyces dryophilus. Lineage (NCBI taxonomy): Eukaryota > Fungi > Basidiomycota > Agaricomycetes > Boletales > Boletaceae > Strobilomyces > Strobilomyces dryophilus. The sequence continues at coordinate 20,378 of JBBPLT010000081.1, forward strand.
ACTCTGCAGATGCATTGGCCCATTTGGAAACTCTGACTCCGAACGCCGCTAACTTTGAATTATGTAAGGGGTGATTCTGCGGCGCTGCGGCGAACCCTACCCGTGCATGTTCCAGGTCAACCTAGAGCTCGAGATGACATGAGGTACTCGATCGAGGTATCTGGCAAGCTGCGACTATTGGCGAGCGATTGGGCACCCTGTGAGCGATGTGTGATTGCTCACGCTGGGCGGCGGATGCTTATAACGTTCAGCGTTCGCGTCGTTCAGGACTGGGCGGAAGTGCGAATTATTCGAATGACCAATGCGGCTCAAGACCAGGGTGATGCGTGCGTCTCAAAGACATTCACCAACGCCGCGATTTGATTTAGGACGAAAAGTTAGCTGTAGTGACAATGCAAGACCGCTATGCTTCATGAGTCTCTTGTTGGAGCAGAGGGGACGACCTAGACAGGATGTGTGAATACTCCAGTCGAGTGGTACGAGACTGGGCTATCTACCTAGACAGGATGTGTGAATACTATACCACGTCAGTAGGTAGAAAGGAGGGATGTAGCTATGATGCTTACCTCCAGTCGAGTGGTACGAGACTGGAGGAAAGCAAGTGTACGCGTCGCGTCAAGTAAATGAGCCGTTACCATAAAAGGAAAGGTAGTAAACTAACTACACGACGGGCTGTTCTCCAACATCTCTGTGCTCTGCTTCTTCCCATGTCCTCCCCTACCGTCTCGAACAAATCTGCCTGGGTAACCCGTTCGCTGCTCGTAAAATACCTTGCTGCAACCTCCGCGTCGGCTTCAACTCTCGAGTAGGGTGGGATTAGGTGTTCTTCAATGAAATGTGAGCTCTCTACTCAGATGCTGCAAACGAAGGCAGCGTAACGCACCAGGGATGTCATATCGGTGCAAGATATGGATGCCAGATTGCACGATAGTGGCATTGTACTTCCTGCATACCGGGTCAGCGCGTGATTCGGTTTCAGTGTGAGCGTGGCCTACACATCGTTCAGAGGACCACTTCTCTCAGCGGTCTCGAGGAACGTCATCGTGAGCTATCCTTATTTCTATCGAGGGGATTAGACCGTCGAGCGTGAGCATACACGCACCATGCCGAGTCGGACGGTCACACCGGTTGGCACGAGCCGGTTACCAGTCGCGTGTATGGAACCGGATGACCTTCGATACGAGAAGCTCCCCAAGGTCCAGGCTGGGGTCATCCATCGACTCTTCAGAAGATCACCAGGTTTTCCGAAAGACAAAACGTCCCGCAAGATAGACAAGGGTCTCCGCCGCTTCGGCGTACCAGTCGTACATTGGAACGGCGTTCGATGACAGGCGTGCCCTTGATGCAACACGTATCCGACCAGAGCCAATTATTCTCCCACCATCTTCTCGCGCAGTCGCACAGAATCAACGGAGCTTCTCGTTCAACGGCGATCCGCCCACTGGCAGGCCCCAGACTGAGTCTACCAAGTTGTCATCCTGAAACGTTGGTTCCTTTCCCTCCTATGTGTGGGAAAACATGGTCCACTTGGAGTACTTCGCAACACGTTGTCGAACATGCGTGTGGTCAAATTGAGTCGCTGCTGCCTCAGATACAAGCTTCTTGAAGGGCGACTCTGATTTGAACGTGCGGATCCGTTCTTGTGAATCGCACAGCCAGCCCGAAGTGACATCGATGAAGACGAGCGGGTAAAAATCAAGGGATCACGAACGGCGGCACCAATTACGTCTAGATATAGTCACACGTCATGACGCATGGTATCGAAGACACGTACAGCATATTTCTTCGTCAGGAAATTTTTCCATAATGATAAGCATCCGGAGTGCACTGATGGCTTCATCGTGAAGTGCGACGTGCTTCTTTTCGTACCCATAATATGACGAACTATCTTGTTTGATCACCTACGAATAGACATGGTGAATAAACTATATTTAAGGAACCCAAAACGAACACGATCGTCGTGGCGCACCTCATTCGGATCCATCAGGGCATCTGCCCGTTTTTTCGAGGCTCGTGCCTTGCTCCGTTCGACGAGTACATCCACCTGGTCAACGGGATTGAGTCAAGCTGGGTCGCGGACCATTTTCATGATGAATTCAACCCATGAGCGCAAGGTTCGTGCATCGTAGCCTCCGCGTCAACGACGCTGCTTGTGGCTGCGCAGATAGAGATATTGTTGGCATGGACTTGACGTCCAGGATACACCATGCGCAGTGAGTTGGCGAAACGTGCAAGTCTCTGAACACGTACCTCGCCAGTACGCTCGAACCACGTGTCCAAGTGGCAGAAAAAAGAGTAGGGGTTGTGCTGTAACGAGAGTAGATCCGTCGCTTCCACGAGAGGGGACAGTAGATGCCGATTGGGCGGTACACCCTTGCCCACCCCTAGTGGGCGCTGGGGTGCGAAACGACACTGCGGGGGCAACAAGCGAGCGATGGCACTCGAAAATTCGTGGCAGAGGCGACGGACAGGCACTGGAACCCGAAAAAAATGTGGGAGATGCGGCGCTGGAGCCTGATAACACACAGAGGAAACAGACAACTGGTGGCGATCGAGAAGGCACGGATGAGGAGGCGACGAGCAAGTGGTGGCGCGCGAAAAGTCATGGCAGGGGTAGGCATAATGAATGTGGCAGCTTAACCGTGGAGTTGGATAAAGAGGGGCGGTATTCCTGACACGCGAAGAAATTGGCACCGAGCACATTGCTTCAGGGTCTGCTTGTGATCGTAAAGCTGGACAGCGTGGCCTGATCAGGGTGTCCAGGAGAGATGAGAAAAGCACGAGCTAGGGGAGGGGAATGGGAGGCGTGTGAGCAATTCCGGATGGACAGCTACGAAGTATGTGCCAGTCTGAGGTCTCGGTGGGGACTTCGAATGATGTGGGCTGATATCATGTGATGTTTTGGTTGAATATATGCACCTCCTCTGGGTAATATTGCCGACCGCTTGGTGCTGGTCCTGGGCACAGTCCTGCAGCGATGTCACCTCGTGGAGCAGATAAACGCTTGTGTCAAATATGCACACTTTTTCCTGGGCGAATGGTCCTTCCCCGTGGCTTTGGTCGAGTCTTTCAACCTCTCCACCAATAATTGAAAAAAGGACTGGATGGGTGTAGAGGAGGTGTCCACAATAATTTGCCGTTTGGACTTTGGGTGACTGTCAGGAACGAGTCAAGAAGAAAACCAGGAAAACGCAGACATGCATGAAAATGTTGCGGAGTAGCTCGCCACACGCGACAACGACATCGTAGTGAGTCGGAGTGTCACTTGGATTCGTGGCTTCCTAGTACCTCGGAAGCCACGAACCAAAGTGATCCTCCAGCTCTACCACCTGGCGAGTACTGCGCAAGCTGTCATGCCAAAGATGCTGGACTGAGCCTCGAACTCTAGAAGAAGGCCTGCGATTCTGATCGCAACGAGATCCCATCCGCCTTCTGAATGCTTGCTTTTGTTTGCCGTGCTTCGGCCCCCCTTGGAACAAAGGCCTCTGCTTCGAGCACGGCGACATAGGCGTTGTAGGGGTCAGAATCTTTGATTCATCCAAGTCCCGACACTGAAGCTCTGGGAGTCCCGTCGTTTCGGAGGTGGTCATGGTTTGGTTTGGTAGAAGTTCAACTGGTCCCGCCTGAGGTGCGTGACGAGCATTGCCCGGGTACTGTGTACTCTAGGAGATGCAGAGCACGACCACCACTCTGCTCAACTAGATGTCCTGTCAGGAGCGATAGGACATCCGTTGGGTGAACCTACCGACGACGATGCAGTCCTGCATCTCGCCCTTGATCGTATTATCGACAAGGTAGACAGACTCAGGCGTGATCCTCGTGTTTGTCCCCCGTCGAACGAACCAGCTATCAAAAAGCCGTACCCGAACTTGAACGGGCCGGCGTCTGCAAACGGAAGCCAACAGATGGCGATGTCGAAGTGACCCTGCTGATTGAAAGAAGTATGAGCGTCGCAATTGCAATTGAGATATTGCGAAGCGCGCTGCTACAGCCTCGTACAAGGATCAACTTACTGAATTGCCAGTTTTGATCGCTGACGTCACGGTCTGGTGACGTCAACAGCTATTTGTGGTTGTTGTCGTATACAGTAAACACGGGGGCTCGATGATTCGTCGCACCAAACTACGATGACCCTTCAAACGACGCCGCTCCCCAAGCTTCACTCGTCTCGGGTAAAAAAACTTGGATGGGCCTCCGATTCTGACCACTACAACGCCTACGTCACGATCCTCGAAGCAGAAGAACACGTTCTCGGACTGCTAGCTGAAGCGCGCGACTCCAAGCGAGACAAGACGCAGGCGGAGGAGAAGCTCATCGCGAGCAGAATCGCTGGATACCTCTTCCTCGAGTTTGAAGCTCAGTCGGACCCGAATCTTTTCGGCCCCATCCCGAGCGCAGAGCTCGTCAAGTGGTTTGCCTCGCCGCCTGCGCGCCCCACAGATAGTCAGCACGACGTCATCATCGCTTGTGGCGCAGCACTGCGAGACATTCTCATCCGACTTTGTGCGTTCACCTGTTTCTTCTTCTCTCGATGCTCACGGATACAGTTCGAATGCCAAGCGCCCCGCATCAATTCCAGACTTCTTCAGATGTTCCACGTCGTTCCTTTCACACGTTGGCGGACATGATTCGTGACTCAATCGATAACGCTTCTCATCTTTCTCCAAAGCGAAAGGTACGCATGTTTTGCGTAAGTGCTTATGTACTCTACTCATGTCGGACCAGGTGCTTGCTCGCGACGGTTTCCGTTGTGTCGTCACTGGTACATACGACCTACCATCCGCTTTTGGCTGTGTCGAACTCCGGAATACTGGCGGTTTGCTAGCCGTTAACCTCGAGGTGGCTCAGATCTTGGACCTATCGATTATACGGGAGAGTGGCTCTTCTGTGCACGAAGACGACCCAGACAGTTCTTCATACTTCCTCATCGCTCAGAAATTTGCTTTGGTCATACTGAGATCGCTCGGGTTCTCAGACATCGTTGATACCCTCAGTGAACCAGGAGGCGTTCGCGAAGCAGCGAATCTACTCTCGTTTCAGTACGACTCCTACTCTTGTTTCCGCCGCTTGGACATGTGGTTCGAGCGTACTGACGAGGTATGCGTTCAGACAGACACTCGCACGTTCACTCCAACTCACTGCGCGTGGTAGCCGCACCGCTACAAAGTCTGTACATCCAACGAGGCGTACAAGAATACCATCCGCCTCTTCTTTAGGGGTGACCAACGATCCGAGGGTCCTATCTTTGTCGAGTTTAATTCACAATGCCCGCAAGTGCCGCCACCAGAGCCGCGTTTACTTGCTCTGCACGCAACGTGTGCTCGGGCCGCACAGATGTCCGGTGCTGCTCACTTTTTCAACAGGTTGGAGTGGGATGCAGAGGAATGATGGCTCATCCGCCGTCATCTTCTAACTCGTGGTTCTTTCTTTTCTGGGGTTACACACGACGTCAACGACCTCGTGAATCATGGAAGCGTGGCTATTTCGAAATAGTGGACATTTCGATAGACTTGTTAGATTACCGTCGATACGGCGTTCTTGATGACCAACTGGGAGAATGAACGGAGAAAGTAATAGAAGTATATCAAGTAGCCACAGGCGATCATAGAGAATGGACATTATAATTCGCTCCGCTCTAGACCACTAACCCGTATTGAGGCCATGAATGATGCAGAACTGTCTATCGCCGAGGCTCCGAACGCATGGAAAGCACCGTGCGTGTGAACCATTACAAGCACCACATCGTGTTCGTGCCGGGGACGGATCGCCGACAAACACCCACAACTGCCGCCGCCAGACCTGTGTTTAATTGCTCTGCATGCAATGTGTTGGAGAACAGCCCGTCGTGTAGTTAGTTTACTACCTTTCCTTTTATGGTAACGGCCCATTTACTTGACGCGACGCGTACACTTGCTTTCCTCCAGTCTCGTACCACTCGACTGGAGGTAAGCATCATAGCTACATCCCTCCTTTCTACCTACTGACGTGGTATAGTATTCACACATCCTGTCTAGGTAGATAGCCCAGTCTCGTACCACTCGACTGGAGTATTCACACATCCTGTCTAGACGACGTGCTCCAACACAATGTATGCTCGGGTCGCACCCGCTGACTTTTTTGACGGGTTAGAATGGGATGCGGAGGAAACGATGACGCTTGCTTGCAATGAATGTACCCCTTCACTGAAACATCTTCTAGCTTGTTTTACTCGCAGTCCTGGGGTTGTGCATGAGTAGGGCAAGGAACCCCCGTCGTCTGCGGCCCGAAATGGTCTCATACATGATGAGTTTACTCCTCAACACGACCACGAGCCCTCGTATAAAGTATCGTAGATGGTAGCTAATGTCTATGCCTGCACACATCAATTTATGGGAATATTTGAGCCATCTGTAAAGTGATGAACGCGAAGGGGTTTTCCGAGTCTCAGGTTGTCACAAGTCACGCTTTACAATTGCCGTGCCGTGCATGCCGCGCCGCAGCTCAGCACCGTGCACGAGAGCGACTAGTAAGGGCGAGGAGGCGGGAGGCGCATGAGATGAGGGCGAGGACGAGGGCGCGCGTCGTTGTTGCACTGAGGCGGCAAGGTCAGGTTGTCGCCGTAATCAGCGTCACCTCTAGTCGCACTGGGTGGCAGCTCACTAGCACTGGCAGGTGCCTAGGCGAGGGGCCATCGGTAAAAATCGCGCTTATTTTTTCGGCGGTTGGAGCTCCTTATCTCCATCCCAATCACTCCAAAAAATTATGTAGACGTGTCATGAAATTCACCAAGAATGGATCTTGCTGCTAGCACTGTCCGAGTAACCGACAACGCTCTCAAACAGTTCCGCAAGGCTATCCACTCGTTTGCACTGATGACGTGATATCCCACTGGGACGCTTTCGGCACTGTGTCGCACTGGGCGAGGCTCTACGTTAGCAGGGCGTCGTGGGGGGCAATACCTAGGGTTTGCATGGTACACGATAAAGCCCGAACTGTCATTTCCAGGCAAAACTTCCCCCATCTCCAACAACGTGCGTGATATATGCGAACGTCGCCTCTACGAACGCGCACGTCTTTAGTTTTGCAAACAATCTACGAGTCTCCAATTATCTGGCACGTTCCGCGTCCGTTCCATGGGGGTGAAAAAGTGTACTATGACTCTGCTGTCCACGAAAGAAAGAAAGACAGAAATACAAAAAAGAAAGAAAGAAACGAGATGGGCTAGAGCGCCTCCAAGTAACGACATGCGCGATCGAGCTGCACCGATGTCTCCTCGGTCTAACGCCACGTCAGCCCTCGGCCCCCCAAAACAAGTTCGCGATCGACTCACGTGTGCGCCAGAAAACGGCTCGAAATGATGCCCGGGGACGTCCCACACCGGGATCCCCTCACCGACCAATGCCTCCCAAGGCCCGACCACGTCGTCCCTCTCCCTGAACCATGCCGCGACCTCGACGTCCTCTGGCGCGTACCCTTGTGTGCACCGCAAAAACGCAAGCGGGATCCGCGCGTCCTCGGGTGGGCCTGGAACGTACCCCTCCAACAATGCCGTGTTCTGGCGAAATTGGCGCGCGACCAGCGCCGTCGGCTCGACGGTCATCACGTCCTGGTATGGGTCCTGGTCTTGGAGGACCCGCTCGATGAGCGCGTCCGTCAACGAAGGCACCGCAGACGGCGCCGGCGAGTCAATCAGCACGACACCCTTGACCTGAACGCCCCGCCTGACGAGGATCCGAGCGATTTCAAAAGCGACGACGCCCCCAAACGACCAGCCTACGAGGACACTGTCAACTAACCCATCAACGAGAGACCCAAAACCAAACTGACCTCCAAGGAGAGGCGCGACGTCCCCCGTGTGGCGCTCGATCGCCCTCGCATATATCCCCGCCATCTCTTCGAGCGTACCCCACTCCCCAGCAAAAAACCGCGGATTTCCAAGTCCCCACACCTCACGGCGGATCGACATCAACCGCTCGTACGCACTCACGAGCCCGCTCCCGTCGTGCACGAGGTACAGTGGGGCATGTGCACCGGGACACCGTTGGAGCGCGACGAGGCCCTCGTCACTCGCCTCACCGTCCCATTCTCCCTCGCGCTCCTGCATCTCCCCTTCCTCGGTCGGCTTGTCGTCCGCGAAGAACGCACACAACGCCTCGACAGTCCCACACCGGCTAAACACGTCATGCGGGACCGGCTTGTTCAGTGAGACCCTCAATGCCTGCTGCGCCTCGATGGACCCCAGCGAGTCCAGCCCAAGCGACCCGAAATCAACGTCGTCCCGTATCTCCCCTAGGTCCGTGATCCCGAGCACCTCGGCCATGATCGCCCGAATACAGTCCGCGAGCCCGCCGAACGCGCCGCCGCCCTCCGAGACCAACGTCTCTGGTGACGCAGGCCCACTCCACCCCGCGTAGACCCCCTCCCCGTCCCCGACGTCCTTGTCTTTGTCCCTGTCCAGGCTAGCGCAGAACACGGTACTGAGTGTGCTGGACCTCGATCGACCAAAGATGACGCTGCGCGGCGACGACGGCGTGGCGATCGCGTTAGAGTCCGTCCGCGTCCGATTCCTCGCCCCGCACCCCGGATCCGCAGCGATCGCCAGCCCGCGATGCAGACTCGTCAACCGGACCCTGCGGAACTGCGCCCCACGGACGTGGGCCACGACCACGGGCGGGTCGCTCGCGCGGACGGCGACGATGTCTGCCGTGACAAAGTCCCGCGAGCAGAGTCTGTCGTTGGTGCAGTGTACCGTGTAACTCTGTCGTTCGTCCACCAGATCGCGTAGGACCTTGAGCGCGGCGACGCCGCTGCATATGTACGCGTTCGAGACGTCACCGCGCAAGTTGACCATGAACCCCGCGACGTGCAGCATCGTATCGAGAAAGACGGGCTGGGCACCGAGAGAACTCCCTAGGGAGACGCGCGCGATGCCAGAGGCGCCGTCGCCGCTGACGATGAGCGACCGAACTGTATGATAGTCTTTGGCGTACTCCACGACCCGGGGAAAGACCACTTCATACGTAGCGTGCGCGTTGAACGCCTCCGTCGTTTCTCCAGGGCAGGCGAGAGCCTCCGCACGCCGGGAGACGCTACTGAGTTCCAGGGCGAGCGTCGTAGTCGTCTCCCGAACAGAAGAAAAGCGGAGATCGCCGTAGACGTGAACGTGCTCTTCCCGCGAAGTTTCCAAGCTAGACGTGATGCTGAACGACCCCGTGCCATCCTCGTGAACGGCGACATGCGTGCGAACGATCAGGCGGACCTCGGGCCGAAGTACGAGGGGACGCGAAAACTCGGCAGAGCGCAGGACGGGCATGGATCGTCCAAAGTCCAGCTCCATGTAGCGTTGCGCGATCACCGCGCCGGCGAGCGCCTGTTCCAGGTACACGGACGCGGGACATAGCGCGTAACCGCCAACCTTGTGCCCCTGCATATAGCCAGCCAGACAACCGATGGGCGTCTCGAAGATGGCCGAGTTACCATTGAGTCGAGACGGATATTGGGACCAACGCGTCAACATCGGGTGGTCTGGGATCTGAGGCTGGAGCGTGGGCTCCGACGCAGTGTCAGCCCCACGACGTCTGAGAGGCACCCATAACTTCTGCGAGTCGAACGGATACGTCGGCAGATCGACGCATGAACAAGGGGTGCGTTCGTCGAAGACGCGCCGCCAGTCTACAGGAACGCTCGTTTGGTACAGCTGAGCCAAACTGCCGGACAGTGTGTCCCACGCTGGAGCGTCTCTGAACATCGAAGGAAGGCGCAAGGTCGCGCGTGGAAGCGAAAGAGATGCCTCAATCATGGGCAAACAGATCGCATGTGGCCCGGCGTCGATCCACGCGGCGATTTGCGAGGAATCCATGTACTGTTCGAGCTGCTGCAGACCCCGCGCGAATAAGACGGGCTCCCGACAGTGTTTGGAAAAGTAGTCGGCTTGAAAGGTGGTGCCATCTCCAATCGGGACGACGGTCCCATATACGTTTGATGCAATGGGGATTGAGGGAGGATGAATCGGCAGGGTTGCAACGTGATCCCTGAGATCGTCCAGAATGGGATCCATTGCCGAAGAATGGAAGCCCAGCGGAACCTGTAAAACAGCCGTCTTGCAACCAAACTCGGACGTCAGACGCGCCACCAACGTCTGCAGTTCTTCGACCGGACCAGCGACCACGCAAGAGCCCTCTGCATTGATGCATGCGACCGTGACGCTCGGACATGACACGTCAGCCGTCAGAATTCCCTGCACTTGCGCAGAAGGAAGATGGACGGAAACCATGCCCGTTTTTCCGATAGCGCACCCTCGAGACATCAAACGAGCCCTCTTCGCTACTATAGACAGCGCGGTCTCGATCGATAGGACGTCGGCTGTCACCATCGCGGCATACTCTCCCAGACTGAAGGCAGTGCTCAGCGCAGGTTCGTCGACGATAAAGGCAAGTCGATGGCTCACCTTTGCCCGATAACCGCGGCGGGAACCACGCCCCAATGCTTCCACAAAGTAGCAAGACCGAACTCCACCGCAAGTATCGCGCACTGATAAGATTCAAACTCTTCGTCCGCTGCAAGGACATAGTCCGAATGCTCTGAGGAGATGACTGAGAGTATGCCGGGATAGCCGAGAGAGAGCAGACAGCGCTGGCACCGATCGATACAGCTCCTGAATACCGGCGATGTGGCATAAAGGGAACCGCCCATATTGAGATACTGACTTCCCTGTCCAGAAAACAAGAATATCACCTGACTGCCGTGCGGTTCGGCGTGGAGGATCGGTGCGGTGCCGAGAGCTCGAATGAGCTGGTTCTTGCCCATCGCGGTCACCGCCAATCGAAATGAGTAGAGTTGACGGCGAGCGGTGGCTGTGTATGCGACATCGCAGAAAGGCACGTTGTGGTTCTGAGCGTCGCCGAGCCATTGCATGTATCGTGACCGCAGTTTTTCGAGGGCCCCGGGAGACTTGGCAGAAATGCCAAACACAAAAAACGAATCGTCGCAAGGGCGATCTGGCTTGACGTGCTCCTCAAGGATCAATGCTCCGTTCGAGCCCGAGGCACCAAAGTTGTTGAGCACCGCGACCCGAGGAGCGGATTTAGAACTCCATGGAACTGAAATAGTATCGATGACGGCGTTGTCTACGTCCATGGGAGCGATGAGAGGATGAAGCGTCTTCAAGGATATCTGTGCCGGAATGAGGTCGTGTCGTAACATGAGCAAGAGTTTACAGAGTCCTGCAGCGCCGGACGCCGCCTCCAAGTGACCGATGTTTGCCTTGATCGACGTGATATGAAGCAAATTTTCTCGCGTTCGTCCCTGCGAAAGGACAGAACGAATACTGGAGAGCTCGCACGAGTCCCCCGCCTCGGTTCCGGTGCCATGAGCTTCGACGACGCTGACGCGAGTCGCGCCAATGCCAGAATTCGAGAGGAGGGACTTGAGGAGATCGACCTGCGTAGGGCTATGAGGATTGGTGATCGACGTCGCCAGACCGCTCTGATTGACTTCGATGCCTCGGATGATGCCCATAATGTTGTCGTTCTCCGCTATGGCGTCGCTCAAACGCTTTAGAACGAGCAGGCAACAACCCTCCCCTCTAGAGTAGCCGTCGGCGGACGCATCAAAGCTTTTGCATTGACCCGACGGGCTCAGGAAATGGCCCCGCTCGAGGCCGGCAAACATCTATCGATCGTTATTCTAGTGAGCTGGATGACGCGCGACGAACGTACATTAGGACTCGTCATGATGTTAACGCCACCCGCCAGAGCGGCGTCACAGTCTTTCATCATCAAAGCTCTGCATGCTTGATGAATCGCTACGATGGAAGACGAGCAAGCAGTATCCACCACGACAGAAGGCCCGCCAAACTGCATGGCATACGATATGCGGCCGCTCAAGAACGCCCTCAGCGTACCTGGAGATAACGTTAGTTGGACTCGATCGGAAGGGGTAAAATAGAAGCCGCACTGGTGCTGTAGTGGACATCAATGTTGTCAACGAGATTTTCAGCATAGTCTTGCGTCGCTGCTCCGATATAACAGCCAAACGTAGCGCGTCGAAAACAGAGCGTGGAATCAGGAACATATCCTGCGCTCTCCAGCGCTTCGTAGGCCGTATGCAGTAGAACGCGCTGCTGGGGATCCATGCACCTTGCCTCCCGTGGAGAGATCCTGAAAAACTTGTGGTCGAAATCGGCGAAATCAGACATGAAATTGCCCGTTTCGACCTTGAGCTTGAGCTCGCAAGCAGGCGACTCGCCATCGACCGCAGACCGTAAGGGAAGTTGGAAACGATCTTCCGGGATCTAAATGGATGCATCAGTCGCTCTGCTAAAGGTACCTATCAGCCGCGCTAACCTTTGAGACGGTGCTGATACCCCGTTCGAGTACCTGCCATAACTGAGCGGTGCTGGCGGCGCCCGGAGTATGAGCGGCCATGCCGATGACGGCAATAGGCTCTTGCTTCGCAGGGGTGGGAGAGGCTTCGTCACGTGCGTCCGACGTAGCGTCGACGCAACGTAGTACGCATTCAGGGACGGCTCTTTCCAAAGCGCGGAGAGTGCTTGTTCCAGGCCCGATATTAAGGGCGAAAACTCCCACGCTCGGTGGAACGACCAACGCCACCTTCTTTGCGACGAGATCCCAGTTGACAGGATGAACTAGGACCATGTCCAGCACGAGGTGCACGAGGGAAGGGTGAGCTGAGCTGGGCGAGGCCACTTCTCCTGATATCGTAGATCTCAGTGGGCAACGAAGATCTTGGTAATCTGGGAAGCGGATGTTCCTGTTCTGAATGTCTGCCAAAATCCGGTCGCGGGTACCTGGGAGATGCAAGTCAGAGTGATAGAGCGCGTCGACTGTCGTTGGATGGATGGTGCAGTGCCGAGACATGAAGGTCGAAAATCTGACCAACAAGTCCGGTCGACCTGAAACGGTCACGTTCCTTTCGTCGAGGACCGCTGTCACGCGAAGAGCGCGGGCTCTGGAATGCTGCAGCAATATGATTAATCTTTGAGAGAGAAAAGAAACGACTGTCAGCTTACTTTTTGTTCAAATCGGGTGATGTGTTGATCGACCTCTGCTTTGGTGAGGCCAAGGCAAGCGACACTCCATGGAAGGGTAGCATCCACAGGTTTCTCTTTGGCCAACTTCCTCGTAGTTTGTAAGACACGTAATGCGATCCAAAATACTAGACGTAAGACTTCGACTGCAGTAGTGATATAGGAAAGTGGGTTGTAAGAGGAAGCAACAACGCAAGCGGGAAATATTCCAGAGGATAAACCGAGAATTCCTGTGGTATGAACGATGTTGGTTCGGAGGAGATCAAGCAAAGAACGAGACGTGGATTGAACATAGGACTGATATCGTAGTGTCTGTGCGAGGAAGAGAGATATTCCGGAGATGATGTGGTTTTTGAGGTATCTAGGGTGGGGTATAAGCAAGCGACGAGGCTCATCGAAATCCGACAGGGATATGCCGCTCTGATCAAGGTCCTCTGGGGACAGAGCAGCAAGCTCTGCGAGGAAGGTATCGAAGCATGAAGCAAGGAGGAGGGTGCCCGTAGAGGAGCCTGCGTCGCGGATTGCTTGCTCTGCAGCGCGTCCGAGGTTCGTTCGCGAGGTGCCTTGACCTGGAAACACGGGAAGTAGGATCGTAGTAGGATCAGAGATCGGCACCTGGCCACGAGGCGACCTGCAGGCATAATGTATCAGTCGGGGAGCCGAGTCGCATCAATGGATCAAAGCACACCACGCGGCGATGGAGTCCGGTGCCAGGGAGGACATTGGTACTGCAGACGGGGGGAAACGGGTGGGGTCAGACTGGTCGAGAGTGGGCCATTAAAATAGTGGGCTCGGATCCGAGGAAAGCGAGCGACTTTCCGCTTCTTGTTTCTTCGGTCGATTCGTCCACTCTCCCGCTGTTACATAACCTCCGAGATAAAGATACTATTACGCCTGACCCGACCTTTTCTATGCAACATCAACGCCAACCACGCAAGCCACGGCAGCTAGATGCGGAGAGGTGGTGAGTGATGGGGTCATTATCGGTCAGCAGCTCAAAACAAATGTGAGCATGGCAGACGGACAGGTCGATCGCGTAGACCATTTCCTAGCGATCCGTTGCGCTGATGGTTCCTGGGTGGAAGTCGCAGTGAGCATCGACAGAAATTTCCAAGAAGACCAACGTACGGGATTCCTGGAAATCTGATCGTCTTGCCAATGTCCACTGCGGCCTCTAGTCAGTTCACGAGAGGACAAATCGTCGGGCCGGTGGCGGATGTTCATGTGGCGTAGGGGGTGCGGCCCAAGGTTGAAGTGGTGGATGACATGGCCAAGGAAAGGCTGGCAAGGCGACAAGTCTTCTTTTCTTCGCAAACAGTGTGCGTAGAAGACAGAGTCCAAATCTCGATTTTGCGAGGGTCGACGTCAGACTTGTTGCCTGGGCGGAACCCCCCGAAGTTTACCGGTGCTTATGTAAGCTGCCGCTATCCGACACGAGTTGGCGGAGGGCTACATACGGGGATGGGCTGGCCGACCATGACGGGGTCGGGTGCAAACGAAGCCCATCCGGTAGGTCAGTGATGTTGAGGAGAGACAGATACGTACTTGTCATGCTTCTGGAAGATGTTGTATTCCCGATCGAAGCCCGTCTTGGAAGGTGTGTTGATTTGCTCCCCCGGTTGCAATCGACGTCCTCGCTCGACCAACGTAATATCGCGAGTCTGACGATCACATCTGGGACGCTGTCTGTGCTCGCGTCAACCGCATTGCAGGTTGCAGTTCTAACTGTTTAACACTCGGTCTATATTCAGTTGTCCTAATCACGTCTTCTCATTAATGACTGATGGATAAGCGTGGTAGAAAGGAAGGGATTCGGGAGCATCTTCGACCGAATCAGTCGGGACTGATCTCTTCGCCAGCCGAACAAAGTCATACCGCCGATCACGGGTCTCCAGCCAGCTGATGCAGTATTCCACCCGAGCCTCGACAGCATAGCGAGAGCGAGGATGACGTTGGGAGCGCGGAACCAAAACGTTATCGTAGGCACCAAGTCATTGGTTAGTAATGATTGTGTCAGACCGAGCTAAACTATTTGCCGATAAGTAATGGGCATGGGAACTTGCAGTGATAGCGTGGTCGAATTTCGTGTTAGATGATACTTACAACCCTCCACGTTGCTTTCGTATCCGCCGCGGGCGAGTCTCGTCTGGGGAGGGGCCATCCGAACATGATCTGCCATTTATACAGATCGCGCCGGTTTTTCTTGTGTCCAAAAAATCGCCATCACCGTTGAAGACCACGCTGCCGGGCGACACCTTCGGCACCGAGAGGCTCCAGTGGCGGCAGGGTCGATGAAGAGAGTTTACTAAATCATTGCCTAATTTTTACGACAATTGTTCGGCTCGTTCGTATTGAAACACATGGTCGGCACTGTGAGTCTGTGACTCGCTTTCTGCCTTTCCCCCACTTGCGCGGCTTGCGATGCGAGAACTGTAGAGGAAATCTTCCAGGTAACGGTTACCCGTTTCGGAACTTGCGGGAATGCTAACCAACCGTCGGTCTGCACCACCAGCAGGAAAGGGAACTTGCAATCTCGGAACACGAAGATGAGACTCGGTGAAACTTGTCTGTGCCTGGTGAGCCTCTCTTTGACCAACGTTTGGCATTCTCCACGTCACTTCGTCCGTGCGTGTCATTGGAATGTCTGTCTCCGTTGCATTCCAAGTGCTTTGGCCTTGTTTCATTCACGACCGAACCATGGTCTTACTTTTGCTTACCTGTGACCTGCCCGCTGTCGCATGAAGCGCTCTCCAGATTTTACGAACGTAATGACTGAATGCTTACTCGATTGTCACGCCTGTTTTCCCTTGGATCTCACCTCCCATCACGCCCAGTTGTCGGACAAGGGCAAACGAGTTCTCGACCGTCTCCTCCTCATACTGCCATCCCATCTCAAATGTCAACCGGATGCTCGTGTTTCTCCGTTTCAACCTGCACTCCTCTTTTCCATCTGCGATGCTCTCCAAGACCGCTCTCGTACCTCCGCCGAGCGAAGCGAAGCATCCATTTTACCCTCGGTGTTGGGAAAGCTATGCGACTGGAGACTTCTTGATCCGGATCATCGGTACAGTCCCGGAGGTGTCCACAAGCTTGCTCTCGACTTGGCGGGGATCACGGACGAGGCTTCCGCTTCGACCAGTTTTGGCCTCTGCCATTTGTCCCACGCTCGCCTCAGGATGAAATGGGTCGGCTCAAATATGCAGCGCGGGAACCAAGACCGAGAATCGTCCCTTACAGCGCCCTCATCCTCATCCTCGTCCCCATCCCTGTCCGGCGTCCCAAGTTTGCTGCGAGAGCGCGTTGTTCCGCTGGATCTGAACGAACGCCATTCTGATGTTGGAGATCAGTCTTGCCAAGCCGACAGGCGGGCTACTCCGGACTCCGAGGACGTTGGCGCGGCCGTATTTCCACGGTACCGTTCTGTCTCTGGGTTCCGTAGTGGTTGCTCGGCGTGCCGTCACCTCCGGCTCAGCACCCCGACTTCCACCCCTCCCAGTCTACACATACCGCTCAACGACACCAAACAGCTCGACGCGCATAACCATCCTAACGTCCCATATCCACACTTCTGCTCTCCTCATCCACCACCAAGGAAGCCGAGGCACGAAAAACACAAGTCGTCCCCGTCCATCTTTCGAGGCGCGCACTTCGATGAGAACGATCCCCCCTCCAAGCCGCCTTTCCCAAAACAAGCCCTCGGCGTCTCCTTCCCGCGCCAACGTACACATTCCCCGCGTAAATCGAACATCCCCCTCTCGCGCGAACCCTTTTCGCCCGTCGGCGCTTCTCTCCAAAGGCGCCTCGAGTCCCACCCGAATCACGCCCAGAAGGGCGACAAGCTCGCGGGACGTCACCATCACCAACGCGTCGCTTCCGTCGATCTAGCGGCCGCGAGACCGAGGGATGCTTCTCGAAACGATTTGCAGGCGCTCTCGTCGCCGATGCGCGCACAGGCGCCGCTCCCCTCTCACGGCCACGGAAACCAGAGCGTCAGAGGAGGAGCTGGCGGCCTCTCTAAACTGTCGTCGAACGCGGCGGCTCGATCACATCACGAGCGACTTCCATCGTGGACGCGAACGCGTCTCGTCACGTTGACGATGGCGAGCGGGGGGGCTTCTACGGGGCCTGCAGAGATGAAGACGCCGCCCGCTGTCGCGAACCCGCACACGCACCCGCATTTGACTTGGACCGGTGCGCGGTCGCGCCCGTCGAGCACCTCGATACCGCGTCTCGTGGGCGACGGGACACGGTGCGATCGTCGTTCGGTGTCCCAGACGCACGCACGCACGTCGAGCGTCGGCGCTCTCTTGTTCTCGTCGTCGCCGCCGGCGTCTCCTTTGATGCACGCGGGCAGACGACAGGTGTAACGTGTTAGCGTACGATCCTTTTAATATCCCCAGCGTTCGACGGTCCCCTCCTAATTTTCTCTTCTTCTCATGTCCATGTACGAAGCACGTTTCTCTTTCTTCGCGTTGGTGTCACGAGTTAGTCGTTCCCGTTGTTTTCATCACGACGTCGAGAGTTAGGCTTTCGATCATAGGTTTCTCTTCTTTTTAATTTCTTCCGCTTTCGTTGCGGCGTTTTCGTGCCGCTGGTCCTCGATGTTATGGTCTTGTACGTAGCTAGATCGTTTAGTACTCTCGCCCCACCCCACATAGCTGAGCGCTGAAGTTTGCGCAATGTGACCCATAGATCGTGTTAATTTCCATCGACCAGCAGGTCGGTCGAAATTCGCTCTGGACCTCGTCCTCGGAAGGACGAACGAACACGAGGTCAAGACGCAAGATGCTAGCGCGAGGACAGACGCGGAGAGTCAGCCCACTCGAATTCGGTCCGTCGAGATCGCACGACACATACCATACTGATACAGAGGAACGGGCGACGCGACGCGCCAGACGGCTGACTGACTCGACGTAGGACATGTCGCCTGCGATTGATCACCCATCCGGAGGGTGATCGTTCCATCCATACGCCTCGTTTTTCAGGGAGTGAAGAAAAAAGGAGTTACATAGGCAGAACGTTACGCGACGCGCATCTCGACCGTGAGCCGGGTCGCTGTGGGAATGGACGTCTGATCACGCGGGAGATGGCACACATACCACGCACCCCCACACGCCGCAACGACGATAACGATCCCGAGATAGCACGCACATGGACGTCGTCCGCTGGAGCAAGCCCGGCCTCGGCATAATCCTGATGCGCAAGAGAGGGAGAGCGTACCAGAGCCAAGCGAACGTAGGCCAGTTGAGGATCGAGCTAGTACGGTCTTGACTCTTGAAATTCTTTCGACGGGCACTGAGTGCGCCCATGAGGGGTTTCGGAGCCTCGTGTTCGCTTCAGGTCTCTTTCACGTGACTTGGTCAGGTGAACGGATATCATCAGTCAGTACTAGCGGAGCTCCGAGTCTTGGTCTCTCTCGAGTCCCTCCCGAACAACACAGTCAAATCGCTCAGCTCGTTTTCGATATTTCGAATCTTACACCAGGTCCCTCGGTTTCTTTATATTATCCCATACTAACCATCTCGGTTTCGTTCGGTGCCAGTGCTTTCTGCCGAGGCTCAGAGCTACCAGGAGGCTCAGAGCTCCGACGACAATGACACCGCTATCTCCCCGCCCATCAACGCGTCAACCTTCTCCTCCCTTGGCATTGGCGGTGACACTGCGTCTAGCGCTACTTTCTGCTCGCCTGATCCGCACGCTGTCTCCAAGGCGGAGGCTCAGTCGTACTGTGCGAGCCTCCCTTCTGAGCCGACGCTTGTTGACCGCACGGGAAAGGGGCAGTGGTCCCCGCCCAGCGGACCTGAGGCCCAGCGCCGTTTGAAGGAGCTGCGTGAAGTTTTTAGCCATCCGATCACGAAAGTTTGGCACCACGGCTTGGCCTGGAAGGTTGTTTCTGTCATGGACGATCACGAGGTTATTAATATCCATCATATCATAGAGTTTGCTAGCTGGGGTTTCTAGATTCGCTTTACGACGATAGACATCGTCCGTTTCAAGAACGTCGGGGTCGACGAAGTGCCCGAGGACGAAGAAGAGGGCGAAGATCAAGAAACGGTCGAGGCTAAGAAACCGGTTCTCAGCCCCGTCACGATGTGGATTGAGGTCCTCCCAAAGCCCAACGCTCAGGGAACCATGGCCCTCTTCCTCACTGAAAGTGGCAGGTCTGAGGAAGGCAACCTCGACTACTCTTACCACCCCAGTGCGCCTGCTAAAGACGTCCTCCTACTCGGCAGGAGAGCCTATGCTGACGTCGTCGATTCGATCAAACTCGCGATCGGAAGACACGGAATCTCGGCCAAGCGCTGGAGGAAGCAGATTCAAGGATTCAAGGAAATGGAGAAGGGCAACGACGCTGCCGAGGTTGCGAACGCTAAGGCGAGTCGGGTTAAGACTGAGGGGTTACTGGACGAGGCGGAGAAGGCGATGGAAACACTTGGAGGATTTGGTAAGGTCAACAAGGAATGGAAGGAAATTGACAATTGTGTCATTGGGCACATCCTCCGCTCCCCACCCATCGTTTCACAGAGGATTTGGGGCTCTTCGTGGTCTACCGGACTAAGCTCGCTGACAGTTTCCGGGGCAATAACATGAATCTCGGTACGCTTTGACTGTTTGACAAAGAACGTCTACAAGCCTAAATGTTGTTTATATCTAAGAACGAAGATGAAGCCCGACGAGTTCACACTAAAAGTGTTTCTCCCGCGAAGATGCTAACTGGGAGTTCGAAGACCGTCTACTTCCACTTAAGGGCATCATCACTGACGACTTGATGTGTTTCCCCCGACATGTGGGACTCGGGGGGCGAACCGTGCTCGTTGGTCGCCAAGAAGGGCAATGCCGCTGGCACCACCCTCGGCCGCGCGAATGGCATCTTCTCCATCGTTCGCATCTACTTTAGCGACACGTCTGTCAACCAAACCTCGATGGAATGGGGGATAATGAACTACGACAGCAAGTCGGACGTCTTTTCGGAACCTGGCGATTCGGACTCAATCATCGCCGACATCCGTGGCCGTATCGGTGGCATACTTACCGGTGGTTCTGGCAAAACCAAGGCCTCCGACATGACCTACGCCACGCCGTCCTGGTAGCTCCTCGAGCGTATCCAGGCCAGCGGGTTCCCCAACGCCCACCCCGGCGTCATCACCTAGGCATCTCGACATCAACGGGGATCGCTGTTTAGGTTCTTCTTTATTTTCCGTCTCGTACTTCCAACTAACGACCTTGACGTCTAGGCCCTGGGCTAGTGGTCGTCGTCCCACATTTGCCAGACTTTCCGTCTCCGGACATGAATGCCGGGTCGACACAAGCCACGAAGGATGGATTGGATACACGTGGCAGTCGGGCTCGGCAGAAGTCCTTTCACCAAGTCTCCTCCGTGTCTACATATTATATGAGGTCTGTATAATGCAAATGTTGCAGCATATCGTTTTTGTGAAGGACAGCGATAATCTGGAGCACTGGTCCCTGAACAGGACAGCACCAGTTCCCGGAGAACGCTGCCGGCGCCACGCGTTCATGAACTCGGCGACGGTGCTTTATCGCCGCCCAAATGAATCCGCGATGGTCCATGAAGAGTCTATTTACATAGCCGACATGCAACCCGAAGGAGGACTTGCAAGTCGCACGTATTTTTCTCCTCGTTACCAAGGATCGTCCCTGAGTCAGACGGCGGTCCAGCTCCTTGCTCATTCTCGTCCAGGAGCGTTGCGTAACACCGGCGACCCACGGGGCTTGCGAGTTACTCGACGCGTCATATGATTTCAAACCGTCAAGTGACGAATTTTATCATCACACACCGATCGACAAGGGTATGGACGCAACACGTTCTACACAATCGACTCTCGACGATTCTATACATTCGAACCAACACTGGGCAGTCAACTAATCCTCAGTGACCCAGATCTCGTTGCTGCAAGACTCATTCCAGCTAGAGAGGAACCACGGGTCAGTATCACTCGCTCTCGGAACCGAAGTGCGCCCAAGGCACAGGAAATACATACTTGGAAGCGGTCGCGGTGAATTTGTAACCCCTGCGAGCGACGTCGATGAACGCGGGGCATCGATTAGCTTCGGAACTGTACGCACCCTGCGGTGGTGTCCTTTGGAATGGTGTACCAGAACGACTCGGCGTCCCAAACGGAGAACCAGCTTTTGACGGGGGTCTTCCAGGTTTCGTCGTCGTTGACGAAGTAGATGTCGACGGTTTCTGGATCGCAGCCGTTTTTCGCGAAGGTGAGGGTCACATCGTCGCCTGCCTTGACATCCTCTGGCGTTGCAACTATCGTCCACGCAGAGACGTGGAGAAGGCAAAGGGCAAGAACGCTGTCAACGGTAGCGCGCTCAGTATATCACCCCGGCGAACGAGGGGAAATGAGATACCTGAGCTTGGCAAACATGGCAGGAGAGGATGCAAGTTGTAACTGTTGGCTGATCTTCGGGTGATGAGAGACCAGTCGAGGACCCAGCTGGCTTTTTATACCTCCAAGGCAGCTCTGATTTCTTTTTCGAGACTTATCCGGGCTCAAGACATGAATCCCGGTGGAAAACTTGTCCGACGGCTCGTGTGTAACTCCATCTTCGTTTCTACGGGTTCAAAGGAATGATGGACGCCGCAGGAACGGTCACTGAGCGACGGCGGTTAATCAGTTCCAAGACGTAAGATGGCGGAGTCGAGCGACTTGGCGCCTACAATGTTTGCCTGTGCGGGTTAACAGCAGAACCTGCGATAAACAGACATTGGGGCGATGAACGATCGACTGGACCAGGCAAACTCGACACTGCCGAGCTGTGCGCGAGCCTGTGTCCTGAACACGGCTGATAGTTCGCACGGATTTCAGGGTCATCGAAATGTTGACGCTACTTACCGTCCGCCGGAATATCGACCAATTGTGCCATTCGGCGACGACTGCCCATTCGACTCAAACAGCGCCGACCAGCGGATATCCTACTCGGTTTGGGTTCAGTTTCTGGATAAAAGGACTGAAAACAGTAGGAAAGGCGACTGGCGTTAGACCATCGGCCTCGGAGTGCCAGAGAAAGCAGCGGACCTGTCACAGTGCTACTTTGATCCTACGAGGCGAAATGAAATGTCAAGGAACTGATCTCCTGAATAATTTTACGAAAGTCTGCTGAGCCACCAAACGAGGGTCCGGTGCGAGCCTAGCATCTGTGGTACGGCACGTTACATAGTTGCGTGACATAAACTCTTGGACGTCCACTAGATGTCTGCAGATGCTCTCAGGGATGCTGTCAGATACATCCCCATCGTTCTGCCAGTCAGCGCAGGTTCGTAAGAGTCGGGGAACGTACGCAGGCGAATTTTGTTTACAGTGGCGCTGAGCCAAACCGTACTTGATGGGGATCGATTGATCCGCATGCCCGTAAGTAGTACCGACGTTCGTTCGGTGTACCCTTCGAGAAACTGTCCAGGTTAGGTCAGATTTTCCATGAACAAATAGGAAAGCCTTCCGAGCAGATCCTTGACCCGAAGTTGGAAGCTCGTCGCAGAAACATTTTCAAAACGAGATTTCAGCAGCCCACAGCATTTCGCTGTGAACCTGGCAAGATCCCATTTGCAGAGGAAGCTCAGCCTCTACACTCATTCAAAACCAGTCCGTGGGGGAAAAAAAAAACAGGTTCATCAACGGAACGTAACTGCGTGACACTGCTCACCCATCCGAACGGGCGATGCAAAGTATCACAATGAGACATGCAAATCCTTGGCGGGGGAAGTGACAGTACAGTCGAACCCCTCTTAACTCATACCTCTCGGGATAGCCCCGAAGTATGAGTTACGAGGGGTCATGAGTTGTTGAGGAATGCCGTAATATTTCACACGGGGGGCCCTCATCACGTCCTCGCATCCTACGACATTCCTTAGGTTGTAGTAAAGCTATTTACGAGAAAAATAATCAGTTATTCTACTCTCTGCCATGTCCTGCATCTCCTCCACACGAGTTTGCTGTCTGAAGCACTCCAGCATCATCTCGAGGTTCCGAGCAAAAGGATCATTGAAAGTGCCGACACATATCTCCTCAGCGTCAGCATCGCCCAAAGTGCTTCCGTACATGTTGGTATTGGTTCTTCCTTGTTGTCATCGTCGTCACCGCCATGATCCTGTAGTGCCTTTGCATGCATCACCGACTCATAGATGCCCTCGTCTGTAGTGTCAAACATGTTGGATCTCTCCCTTTCTGGATTGAGAAGCTCGTTGATAGGCTCATCTGGTTGTCAAACATCGTCTGTCATTTTGGAGCGTTTTGGGTTGTGCGGATGGTTCGATTATATAAGTCAAACCTTCCATATATAGTACTACGACCCTAGATATGAGTTATGGTACTCGAAAATACCTATGAGTTATGAGTTATGTGTTCGAATTTACCGCAAACCAACGGAAATCCAAAAAGGTATGAGTTATGAGGGGTTATGAGTTATACCTGGTATGAGTTAAGAGGGGTTCGACTGTAGCACAAAGAACCTGCAGGGCAGGATCCAATTTCAAAGCTTGACCCTGCACGACGCGGCACTTCTCACGCTTTATTGTAAGACGTGTCCCTACTACAGGTGCACAAGGACGTACACGCAGTCCAGACGGCCATACGCTACTGCATAGTTGTTGCGTAAGTGATGTAAAAAGTTTCTGCATCCAATGGCGAAAGCAAGTCAATGACGGGTGGCGACCATCGTATGCTCTCGACCGAATGATCGTGCACGGCGGTCGGGGCCACACACCACCGTTTCTGATACGGTAAATGAGAGAACAGGGAAGGATGAGAAGCCTTGGCGGTGGACGGCGGTGGGGCGCGAGGGGAGCGCGAACCGACACGCGAGGGCGTTCGACGAGCCTTCTGGCGGCGTGAATAAAGGGGAAGGGGGTGGTGGATGTGGTGGGCTCGAGAACCCGCGGTTGGAACGTGAGCCATCATGCGAGGGCGACCAGTGTGCGATTTCACGCAGCGGGGCTGTATCCCCTCGAATGTACGCTATTTGGGTAATGAACGGCGGTGGCGGTGCAAACGTACACGGCGAGGGGCGAACCCTGCTGAGGGGTTGAACACGACAGGGGTGGTGAGTGACGAGAGATGGCAGGGGTGTGCGGCGCGACTGGCCCGCACAAATGTTGCAGCGAGTTGCCGTGGAAAATGGTTGCTTCATCTTTTAATTCGATGCACGTCTCTCTGTTCTCCACTGGTGAGCCTCGCCCGTCATCCAATACGGGAGTCTTTACCTGGCTTATACACGTCTGTCGAACGGACCTGCCTCGAGCCCTCGCAAGAAATTGGACACAGCAGGAGCGAGGTAGATGCCGGGCGGGTGATGGGGTATGAACAGTGAGCCACAGCGCTCGTGTAGGACATAGTGACCTCGACTCCTTTGGGATTGGTGAACAGGGCGGCGTACTCAGTCATATATACTCGCCGCCAACCTGCACGCGGTTCTAGGGGACATAGCACCGGAATCTGGAGACGTGAAGTGGATTGAAGGGGAACCGAGGACGGGGAAGCTGAGAGCAGGATGTCAGGATGTGTACGAGGGCACCGAGGCCGAGTTGAACGGGAGGCAGTGAGGAGGGGGTGTCTGTCGTCGCTTGGCCATTCCGGCTCCTCGCAGCTTACTAGACTCCTGGGGGCTGGAACACGCGAGCCTGACTGCTAAGCGCTAGGCACATGCGCTTGCGAGGTTTCCCACCCGCTGGTCAGGCTCCGTCCCAGGCCGAAGAGCCGCCTCCTAAAAAAAGTATCTCCGATCTAAAATTACTGAGCGGATACGTCTGAAGATTCAGACTCCGAGAGGTATCTGCGACTCGGACTGCTTTCAAGGCAGCGTGATAGGGCCTCTTGCGAGCGATTTGCGCTGAGCGGCGAATGCTTACAACGTTCAGTCGTTGGAAATGACAGGTGGAAGTGTGAATCACTCGAATGACCAATGCAGTACATGACCAGAGTCACCAACGCCGCGACTTGATTTCTACATTACGAGGAGTTAGCTGTACAACGCCTTACTATACGAGACCGTCGTGCTTCGAAGCAGGTGTCTCAGTGCTCTGTTTCTTCCCATGTCCTCCCTACTGTCTTGAATAAATCTGCCTGGGTAACCTGTTTGCCGCTCGTGAAGTACCCTGCTGCAATCTTTGCGTCGATCTCGACTCTCGAGTCCGGTGGAATTAGATGCTCTTCCAAGAAAGGTGAGCTCTCTACTCGGATGTTGGAAACGAAGATGGCGCAACGTACCAGGGATATCATATCGGCGCAAGATAGGAATGCCAGATTGCACGATAGCATTGTATTTCCTGCACACCCGGTCAGCGCGTGATTCGGTTCCAGTGGGAGTGTGGCCTACATATCGCTCATCGAAACCATGTTGTCGATCTTCTTGATGCCGAGCCAATGTAATACGTCGGGCATCAATGCTTGGAAACGCATGTCTTTGACCCCAGCAATAAGCTCTGTAGACTTGAAGTACTTGTCCGCAGAGTCACCGCCACGTTTACGGAGGTTATAAACGAGATACCTGGCAGATTCGTCTTAGATGATGGCCACTTCGCGGATCATATACCTACTTGGTGACTTCTCCAAGAGCTCGACCCTCCTTGCGGAAATAAACAACAACGCCAACACCGCCGCGTTGAGCACAGCGGATACACTCTTCAATC
Source organism: Strobilomyces dryophilus (assembly GCA_038089955.1). Classification (NCBI taxonomy): domain Eukaryota; kingdom Fungi; phylum Basidiomycota; class Agaricomycetes; order Boletales; family Boletaceae; genus Strobilomyces; species Strobilomyces dryophilus. Next base: position 46,060 of record JBBPLT010000081.1, read on the forward strand.
GCGAAGATCAGGTAGGGCTTGCATGTGCAGATGTCGGACCCAAAAACGTCCGATCCGTTGCCTGTCGTAGCGAAAAAAAAAATTTCAATTTGTCAATCTAAATTAGGTGATAGACGTACATTCGTCGTGCACGCGAAGTGTGAGTTCCTTGGTCTCGTCAGACATGTATTCCGTGTGTCCAACTTTCACCGGATTAGCTGTACACGTCGTGTGCATGTCGGGTACTCACAGATGTAAACCGTCAAGTTCCCTATTGGTGGAAGGAATACCTTGATATCGGGACGAGTGATCAGTTCGGGATACATTCCTCCGGTGTCCTCGAAGAGCGCTCGACGAAGTAGAGTTTCGGAACTTTTCATCGTTAAGGATAAGAAAAAAAAAGAGAGGACCAAAGTCCTGACTCACATGCCAAAACGCTCTGCGACCCCGGGCAGGTACCAGACCGGCTCCACTGCCGCCTTGCTTGTCGTAATCTCTACGCCTGGATCTGCGTCACTTATTGAACCATCCGCATTTTTGAGGGGCCTCGTGCGAAGGACCAAACGCCCGTCAATATCGAGCTCCCCCTTCCTAGCCGACTCGTCTAGTTCGCTCAACTTGATATGCGCCTTTGTAACTGCGATACTGGGGCGAATATCCAAGCCTAACTCATCGGTCTCTTTCTTAAATACTTGAGGAACGAGATGTCCCCAAGGGTCAAACGAGACGATCTTGCTAGGATCGTACCAGGAAGGCTGTGGGGGAATCGGGACCGGAGGCTCTGTCTTGGAATAGTCAGGTTTGTGGGAAGGATTAAGTGTACCCATGGCAATAGCGAGAGCGCGATAGATCGAGTAGGAGCCAGAATGCGCGCCGAGAGCATTACGTTGTTTGATGGATGATGGGAGTCGAGAGCAGATAACAGGTCCGCGGACAGAAGGATCGGAGGCTCCCCACTGAAGCGGGTAAGGCTTGATGCCATGCTGGTCGGGGTATGCTAACGAATTCGGATGCTGTCAGTTCGCGTGCCGAGTAAGTGGATCAAATGGCACGGATTGTATGCGCGTGTTATCACGCGATGAAACAGTGCACGGCTTGATCCGGAGGTGAGGTAAATGACGGTCAAAACGACCTTGGTCCTTGGGTTGCACCCAATTACAGAGGTACGGCACGGAACATCGTGGCGTTCCCTCGGAGGCGGATTCAGATACTTACTCGCTAGAATAACTCGCCCAGGGTACAAGGCTCTCTCGCGTTCCTTGTCAGTCAATGGTTGATCCGATGGAGGGCTCGTAGGAGGGGTGGACGATACGAGGTGGGTCCTCGACAACGACGTCGATGGCGATAAGAGCAAGTTCGAGGATGGTGGCGAACCCACGCTTTCTAGGCTATCGCGCCCAAGAATTGGTATTCTGATCGCTCGATGTGGGGATTGTGGAGGAGATCCCGACGTAGTCAACGCATCGAGCTACCCCAGCGACATTGGGTACAATGAGTGACATGAGAGTATCGGCGAAAAACGGCACACCTTGGCGAGTAGCGTTTGTTGGGAGAGCTGGAGTGCATTGAGCTGAGCAAGGATCTGGGCCAGGACAGGATCTTCAGTGCTACCGGACATGGTCTGGGAGGTGAACGAGATGAGGTGGTGGTGGGAGGATGAATGGCGGCCGCGGTCGTTGACAGGAGCCGATCAGTGATGACATTCCTGCCTTTTCGGGTCGAATGGTTTCATCGGGAAGGAACGTGTCCAATACGTTGTAGAGTACGGATTGCAAGCTAGAATAATATACGAAGGCTACGGAGTGTTTATACTGCTGAGAATCCAAACTTGAAGTGAGACATTCCATTTGTAATGCAATGTCAATAGTCTTCTTCCTGGTCAAACAAAGACTTAGGGTCAAAGCCCTCAGACAACTCTTCCCTCAACTCCTCGATGACGTGCATCATTGGATCTTGTTCGTCAGCAAGGCCGCGTGCGGTTGTGTTCCAGCCGGAAAATGATACAGATCGACGCAGAGTTTTCGTGGTTTGCACGGAAACCGCAGGGGATGGTAGGGAGTCCTTTCTCATAGGTGGAATGATGGGGTTGACCGGGTGACCGAACACCCTCACAGGGTTCTCTCCATTCTTTGCATCCCGGGACCGACCAGGGTTTGCCAATGTCCCAACTTCGTCTCTCCTGGCGTGATTTCTGAGGCTATTGATGGTAGGGACGCGCCTGAGAGTACGACCCGGAACCTGTTGCAACCTTTTCCCCAATGTGTGGTCACCGTCACGCGATAGTGCGCCTGGAAGAGCTTGTCTGCCGAGCCTATTCGCAGAGAACGGCTCTCCTGCGCTAGCCTTTCTGGAAAGAACCCTGCTTGTCACCTGAGAAAGTGTAGGGAAAGCTGCCACACGGCGTGCGAACGGCGCCTTGTCTTGGCATTGCAGATCCTTTGGTGGAGTAGAGGGGGTGGGGAGGTTTGTGAGACCACGCTGTCCAGAGGGACCTGAACCGATGCGGTCTATAGACGTCATACGATGGAGTTCCGGGGCATCTCCGCGAACGCTGGCTTGAATAACGCGGCGATAGTGGCATTCTGGGTTGTCGAGTGACCGGAGGGCGTCCAGACGAGCGCACTCGGTAGAGCAAAACCAGAATTCGTGGGATTCAATCGTCCTGCGGCCGCAAAAGCAGCGCTCCGGAGCATAGTTCATAGTGGGAGGAAGTGCAAACGATTCCATACGGATGACGTCGATAGGCACAGGCTTGAAAGAGGTAGGGGAATATTCTGCAGGGGCGTAAAACTGCGATGACAGGTAAACTGGACGAAGACCAATTTATCATGCCCTCGACAACCCGCTTTGACGTTCTTTCGAGTTTGCTGTGGAAGACGATACCTTTTGTTGTCGAAGGATTTACTCTCCGATAACGACTGATTTGGACGGGTGTAGAATATAGGGTCCACCCACATTTCCGATGAGACTGTGGACCAGATGGCCAAAACAGGTGATGAATCAATGGCCAAAGCAAATGTGGTACTGACGTACGTGGAACGACGCCGGAAGTAATTCAGTTGTCCCTTGGCTCGTACGAACCATCAACTCTAGGTGACAAAATGAGTATCGTAGGGTGCAGCAGGGTTGGAATATCTATGAATATGAGGCGTAACTCAGTTGGATCTCATAGCGCATGAACCCTTTGAGTTCACGTGCACCCGTTGCTGTACGCTAACTAGGACCATCGAGAAAGATCAATTTATATAGCGTGTCGCGCCAGACCCTGAGAAAATAACCATTAGCACATGTATTCTTTGATAGCGATCTGTGGCAGTAACCGAATGGGATATACATGGAAGACTCGGCGCCATTCTCGAGCAACAAATCCATCGCGATATTGTGATGCTCGACGACACGTTCGGGGTTCAGGCAAAGGGGCTCGAAGTTCCTGAGCTCCCTAGATTTCTCATGGATGGTTCTGAACGACGTTTGGGAACACGCTCCACTGAGACCTGTCAACTACTCAGCCGCTCTCCTCTCAAGGTGCAGTGTGCGAAAGAATATAACACCACCAGGAACTAGGTTAACGTGATAAGTGGAGATGCTCGTTTGGTGGGGTGGAAAGAAAACGGCATCCAATGCTGCGCGGGAGATGAGACATTCGCCAAAGCGGCTTGAAAGTCACGAGTACAAATCGGGATTAACCGGCCCGAGAAGCCTGAAAATAGCGGGAAGAAAGCTTCTGAGCGGTCCTCGTTGCGTTGGCGCTTTCACTATACGCTACTGGTATCTTCCCGAGACATATCGAATGTTGTAAGCCTCGCAATACCACGGAGAACTCTTTCAACCATTGCTGTTTGGCACCGCGTGTCCACGGACCGGAACTTGCCAGCAATAGGACTCGCAGAGGCAATCAAGGGTATGCATGCATACGGGCGGACCTTTCTTGCACAGTCATTGAAGAATTTCCGCAAGTTATAGTGGGCTGCCTTGCTGTGACATGCTTGAGCAGGGGTCCTACGGTTGTAGGTTACGCAGAACCCAGGAACAGTTGATGGTGATGCTGCCGGTATGGCACACATTCTTCTGATATCACCGCTCTGTCTAAGATTGTTAACATATCCTAGCCTCGAGACCCCAGACCTCCAGGAACTGGGACCATTTATTTCTTCGTTTAGTCGTTGGCCCTCAAAGCATACCGGACAAGGTATGACAAACTCGATGACTCGGGCGCATTGAAGGGATGGAATGATCACGGCTATCATCATGTCAAGCACATTTCTCTGTATTGCTGAGAATTACATCTAGACGAGCAGATGTCGCTTTTCCCCCAAGCTTGCGAATGAAGCATCAGGTCTCACAAGAACATAAGTCACAGAAGTGCGTTCAAGGGCACACCAAACGACTAGCATGTACTAGATGCGAGTCGTGTTGAGTGACTCCAGTCAAATATGGCACCCACTCGATGCGTGCAAGTCCACGGGATGCCACGCGGCTCGTCTCCTGTTCGAACCGCCATGCAACCCAAATGCACATCATCGCCCGACAATGTGTAGTATTATTCCTTCAAACGCACGTGTATTATCCTTGTCTGCTCCAGTGCGCGTTCCTCGTTTCCCATATGTAGTCCGCGCCGCATAAATATTCTCCAGCAGCTGGCTGATCGCGAGGGAGACCTGCCAAGAGCGAACAATGAAGACCAACTGTACAAGGAACAGGGAACAAAAATGATCGAGGCGGTAAAACCAAATGTTCGTCTCTGTCGTAGTACACAGGTCACTTTCCACGTGTTGCGATGTAGCCAGCGTAGAATCGGATTGGCTCGAGAAGCCCGAGAGCCCATGAATCGCTTACATCTTTAACGGCATCACTGATTCACTCGAGTGCGTCATATGTATGCATCATCATTTGCGATCCGAGCTCGACGGGCTCATCATAAATCAATCGTCGAGGGCAAAAGTAAGAAAAGGAGGGTCACGATGTCGCACCCTGTGGCCCATGCGCTGTCGGAGCGTAGATGTGTACGTAATCTACCACCTTTGGAAGTTTGTTCCCACAAGTTCCTTTCGCTCGCCGAATTTCTGCGTAGAACTGATCTCTGCCCATGCGCAAACAACTTGATCCTCGAATACCCACTCTCATAACCAAAAATGTCAAGACGAACCATAGATCTTTCATAGTCTTGGTCGGGGACAAAGGCAGGGACCAGGTGCGTCTGGTCAAGCGCGAGAAACCATTAGCTATTGACTTAGATGAATCAGATCGTTAACCTCCATTACTTGCTCTCTCAGGCTCGAGTATCAGCGCGGCCGTCTGTGCTATGGTGTTACAAAAAGGAGCTTGGGTTCACAACGTGCGTGAAATGATGACGTCGTCAGGTCTGCATCCAGCTGACATGCTCGGCCAGACACCGCAAAAAACGAGAAGCCAAAATCAAACGCGACGTGAAGCGTGGCATTCGAGAACCAAATGAGCAGAATCCGTTCGAGATTTTCGTGACCGTCACCGACATTCGGTACACCTACTACAAGGAGTCACATAAAATCCTCGGTAACACTTATGGGATGTGCATCCTGCAAGATTTCGAGGCTATAACGCCCAATCTGCTCGCTCGGACGATCGAAACCGTGGAGGGGGGTGGACTTGTGGTGCTATTGCTCAAGACCATGACGTCACTCAGGCAACTATACACGTTGACTATGGTGAGCACCCCTGTTCACTGCATGGGTGCATTAAATGAAAGCAACATTTTATCGAGGATGTTCATGCCCGTTATCGTACTTCGTCTCACGATTCCGTCGTCTCGAGATTCAACGAGCGTTTTATCCTGTCCTTGGGGTCTTGCGCAGACTGCTTGGTGCTGGACGATGAGTTGAATGTGCTTCCAATCTCAAAAGGGAAGGATATAGCGCCTATCGAAGAAGAACACGGAAGAGAAAAAACTGACGTGGAGCTTAAGGACCTCAAAGACAGTTTAGCAGACACCAAACCTATCGGCGAACTCGTCAGACTGGCCAAAACGATCGATCAAGCACAAGCACTCCTGACCTTTGCGGAAGCCATCGCCGAAAAGACACTTGCATCGACTGTGACACTAACAGCTGCGCGTGGCCGTGGCAAGTCCGCTGCATTGGGTCTTGCCATCGCAGCTGCCCTGGCGCATGACTATTCGAACATCTTCGTGACGAGTCCGAGTCCGGAGAACTTGAAGACGTTGTTCGAATTCGTCTTCAAGGGATTTGACGCTCTTGGATATGAAGAACATCTTGATTATGATATATTGCAAAGCACAAATCCTGACTTCAACAAAGCCATCGTTAGAGTCAACGTCTTCCGCCAGCACCGTCAAACTATCCAGGTCATTCCTGTTCGCCCATTAGTACCGTCTCACACTCACACCCGTATAGTATATTCAGCCTGAAGATGCCCACGTCTTGGGACAAGCCGAACTTGTCATCATTGACGAAGCTGCTGCTATCCCTCTCCCTCTCGTACGCAACCTGCTTGGACCGTATCTCGTATTCATGGCGTCGACCATCAACGGATATGAAGGCACCGGTCGTTCTCTCTCCCTCAAACTCATACATCAACTACGTGAAAGCACTCGTCCATCTCTCACCAAAGACGCCATCGCGGAAGATCCGTCCGTCGCAACTACATCCGTTTCCAGAAAGTCAAAGGCTAACCACTCTAGTGGGCCCAAAATGCGCACCTTGCGCGAAATCAAACTCGAGACTCCCATTCGTTATGGCGCCGGAGACAATATTGAAAAATGGCTGAACGGCCTCCTATGTCTGGATGCCACCGTCTCCTCCAAATCTGCCGTCGCTTCCGCCCAGGGATGTCCCCATCCATCCACGTGCGAGTTATTCTATGTCTCGCGGGACACGTTGTTCAGTTATCATCCCGCTTCGGAGATGTTTCTTCAACGGATGATGGCGCTTTACGTAGCCTCACACTACAAAAACCAACCCAACGATCTGCAGCTCATGTCAGACGCTCCCGCACACCATCTCTTCGTACTCCTTCCGCCTCTTGAGGACGACGAATCTTATCTCCCAGAACCGCTCGTAGTGCTCCAGGTGGCACTCGAAGGCAACATCAGCAAAGCTGCGATTATGGATGGTCTCGGCAGGGGTCTGAGAGCAGGGGGTGATATGATTCCCTGGATCATCGCTCAGCAGTTCCAGGAGAGCAAGTTTGGCATGTTGAGTGGTGCACGCGTTGTCAGGATTGCTACGCATCCAGACTACGCCAACGTGAGTGGTAACCTCCCCTAATCATCTCGGTCTCTTGTCATCCCACCTCTTGATCCCGCTCGGTGGTCCCCTGCCATGCCTTCTTGGGAAGAGGCAAATTGATATTGGTGCCGTGTTTTATGAACGACACTGACGCAGTTTTTTTTCCGGTATGATGCAGATGGGGTACGGTTCCCGAGCCCTGAAAGTCCTCAATTCGTTTTATAGCGGGGAATACTTCAACATTTCAGAGAACAGCATCTTCGAGCCGTCTTATCCCGACGTGACCTTAATCGATCCTGTGCGTGTTTCCTTGAATCCCTGGAATGTCCGACCTTTGCTGATCATCTGACAACTCGCGTGTTACCGGTGCTGATTGGGTTTGCCACCACCTCTTTGTTTTGAGAAGGATGTGGACCTTCGAACTGATCATCCTACCGTCCGCTCAGCGGATGAGATGCCGCCGTTGCTCCAACGGCTCTCGGAGAGGAAGCCCGAAAGTTTGGATTATTTGGGCGTGTCGTATGGGTTGACCCCTCAGCTGCTTAGGTGTGTTTCCTTTTGGGGGGCCGAACACACTTGCTTGAAGGACACCATACTTACGTCCCGTTCGAAAACAGGTTCTGGAAGAGGGCGGGCTTTGTACCGCTCTACCTTCGGCAGACACAGTCTGATCTCACGGGTGAACACACGTGCGTGATGGTTCGTGGACTGAATAGCTCGGGCGAAGGCGATCTCGAATGGTTGGGCGAATTTGCCAAAGGTGAGCGAACATTTCAGACTGGAAGTGGATATGACTGTATGAGACGATAGATTTCAGACGACGCTTACTGTCACTGCTCTCCTTCAAGTTCAGGGAATTCGGAAGTGTAACCGCGCTTAGTATCCTTGAGGCTGCTAATGCGGGAATAAAAAAGGGTGGCGAAAGCGATGACGTCCCCAGTCCACAAGGCAGGCACCGGTCCGTCCCTTTTGTGCATTCTTGCTTATCTCCGCCGCCAGTCGTCACCTCATCTGAGCTCTCATTCCTCGTGACGCCATTTGATCTCAAACGTCTGGAGTCATATGCTAATAACACCGTCGACTACCATGTCATCCTTGATCTCCTTCCTTGTATTTCCTCGCTCTACTTCGACAAACGGCTCGGCGATGATGTAAATCTGTCCGCTGTGCAAGCATCGATACTTCTTGGCATGGGCCTCCAAAGGAAGTCAATTGAAGAAGTCGAGGTAAGCGTGGCTTGTTGGGATATCACGTTAGTGACGAAATATTGGTCGGCAGAAAGAGTTATCGTTACCCGTCTCTCAAGCGCTCGCGTTGTTCAACAAGCTCATCCGCAAGATAAGCAAGAAGCTGACGGATATCCAGAAGGAAGCCGTTGGAGCGGACATTCCTGTCGCGCCTCTACCCAGGAACCCAGAGTCGCGTGTGCGGGAGGACAATGAGGGCGGTGGTAGTAGTGGAGAAGCATCGAAATTATGGCAACCCATCGAAACCAGCGTCCAAAACGAACTAAACGAAGCGGGAGATGAAGTCACGAGCGCGCTACGCGAAAAACAACGGGCGATGATTGAATCTCTTGATTTCAGCAAGTAAGTGCGTTCGTGGAAAACTTTTCTTCTCGTCGTCGTCAATCCCTCTTCCGCCGCTCTGACCCCAATCAAGCGAAGAATTGATCCCTTTGTTGCTGCGGACAACGGTTCTATAATTATGTGACGATTCGATGATTCCCGGGGCGCTGACTAATGTGGCATTGCAATTCGCAGATATGCCATCGACGATGCGGCTGCGGACTGGACTGCGGCGGAGGCTCAGGTGACGAATGTCGCGCAAGGGAAGGCAGTGGCCACTGTTGTGAGCGTCAAAAAAGGGGCAGTCGCTGGGCAGAAACGGAAGGCGGAGGCCGGGGGAGGGGAAGGAGGGGGAAAGAAGCCCACGCGGAGGGGAAAGAAAGTCAAGCGGTGAAAATGACATTAATGGTCGTGCGTCGATCCGCTGAGAAATTCGGCGCGGCCGGATGCTCTGGGAGTGTGCCTCTGCCCGGAAGCTTCAGATGTCCGATTCTTCGGGGATACGGTATGCCATCAAGAAACCGATGGGCCCATGGTGCGGGCGTCGCTATAGTAGTGAAACTCGTGCACATGCACCACCTCGCGAGCTATTACTTTTGTGGTCGGGGGTACTGTCAGAGACTAGTACGGTGGGCGCGACCACCTGTACCCGTCATTGCCTGAATGTCCGTGGATCGGGTGAGAGCGCCCGGGATGTCATTGCTCACTGAGTAGCCTTCTGATATTGGCGCAGTGCCACTATACATAATGAGTCCGTGGTGCAGCTTGACCCATGGGGTTGTGGCAGTCTCCACTGGAGGTATTTCGACAACAGCTGTTCAGCGTTCCGCGTGTTTCAAGTCGACACTTACCCACGTCACTAGTACCAGTACTACCAGAGTCCTACTAGCTGCATAGTCCGGGGGTCGATGTTTTTCAAATCTCGTGGGGTACCTTCGGGTCTTAAACTTTCTGGCCCTGACCGTGACAGCCCTAAAGCGAGGCACGGACGAGGAACGCCCATACTTATACAGTTATACAGAGTACATCTTGCCAAGATTACTTTGATATTGAAAGAAGACTCGTTGCTCCACCTTGAATCCACTCACGTCCCACCCACAACAGAGTTGGCCAGGTGAGCGGGTCGACGACGCTGGGCAAAGCGACAAGATAGATCGCTCTGGAGTCAGGCGGGTCCTACTCCACAGCGGTGCTGGCATGGGGTTGACGCATGGAAGGGTCAGCTGTCAGTTTTTTCGCTTATGCCGTAACATTGACGTCGTTCCTGGATCGCGAGCGAGTTTATTAAAGGCTGTATTTGGGTCCATGTGGCCCTGTGCCAGCTCGACGAGCGCGCATATTTAATACGACCTTGTACACCGGCAGGGTCAACACCGGCCCTTCCTGGGAGTCCTTGCTAGCTTTCAGCCCTCCTCTTCTCCTCTTGCTCCTGCTCCTAGGAGGCCATCTCGTCAATGATCCAGGCGCCCCCGATCTTCGTCAATCTCCTCCCCAGGAGGGAGAGAGGCGCTAGCAACACTAGCGTCCTCCAGGCCCTTGCGACGCTCAGATTCATCCAATATGCGCATTTCTGGGTCGGGCGAGTCCATCTTTAGCTTTGCTGCGGTCTTCGCTCATTCCTGTTCGGTCAGCTGGCTGGCATGGACTTGTGACGCTCTCGATTTCTTCACTGTATCATTGACGCTCCCGTTGCTTGCCACGCAATTCGGCGTGGCGAAGGCAAAGATCGTGAGATTTCAGTTATTGTTTTCTCCTTCCTCTCATGACCGCAACGTAGACGACCGCCATCACGCTCACCCTACTCTTCAGATCAGCTGGCGCTGTGAGTCACCGACTTTCCAGCTTTCCGTCTTTCAGCTAACTGTTAGAAAGGTCATATTTGGTATCTTATCCGACCGTTTCGGCCGCAAATGGCCTCTAGTCTTCAACCTCTTCCTTTGTTGCGTTTTCTCGCTTTCGAGTGGTTTCGTCAACACATTCTCCCAGTTCCTCGCGGCACGCTCCCTCTTCGGTATCGCCATGGGTGGCATTTGGGGTCTTTCCGCCTCCTCGGCGCTCGAAAACCTTCCGGTCGAGATCCGAGGTCTAGCGAGTGGCGTCCTCCAACAAGGTTACGCGTGCGGTTATCTCCTCGCGGCGGTCGTCAACCTCACTATCGTCCAATACTCACCCCACACCTGGCGGACCCTGTTCTGGTTCGGCGCTGGCTTCACGTTGTTCGCCGCCGTCCTCCGCGCATGCTTGCCCGAATCTGAGGTCTTCTTACGCGCCAAAGCTATCGAGAGAGAGAAGGGGACGACCACCTCCGGCAAGACCAAGATCTTCTTGCACGAGACCAAGGAGATGCTCAAGAATCACTGGAAGCTTTGCATCTACGCGGTGTTACTCATGACCGGTGAGTGTTTTCTTCAGCTCGGGCCTGCCAGGGTCGTCTCTGACGCGGTCTCATCGTAGGCTTCAACTTCTTGTCTCACGGATCTCAGGTATGGAAGATCCGTCTTTGGTGGATGTTTGCGTGGGTTCCTGAAGTGAGACGTGATCGCCTGGCGATTGCAGGACCTATATCCAACTTATTTGGAAACGACCAAAGGGTTCAGCGCCCATGATGCCACGATCGCCACTATTATCGGAAACTGCGTATGTGTGATTCTTTTCTTGCATCACGCGGCGTATTGATCAGAATCACAGGGGGCCATTGCGTGAGTGGTGCAGTGGCGTATCAGACATGCACGCTCATGTCTTTTGCAGCGGTGGTGGGTTCGCTGGCTACGTCAGTCAGTATATTGGCCGTCGGCTCACTATCGTGTAAGCTCTCTACGATCCTGCCTTCATGCCCGTTGGCTCAGAGTCTCTTCCAGTATCGCGGTATTACTTGTTGGTGGTCAGTTTCTCTTTCTCCTGTCTGACCGCAGACTGATAGCTGACCGGCGCAAAGCCTTTATACCTTTATGGATCATCCCGGACACATTCGGTCCTCTCTCTGCTGGTGCCTTCTTTGTTCAGTTCGGTGTCCAAGGTGCATGGGGAGTCGTGCGTCCCTTCTCCTTGCAAGTCGCGCATTGCAGACTTACAATGATACATCATGGTCAGATTCCAATTCAGCTCGCGGAATTGTCTCCACCTGCCTTCAGGGCAACATTCCCTGGTGTGGCTTATCAGCTCGGTAACGTGGGTCACTCCCGCCTTTCACAGAATGAGTCGTTTGACCGCAACCCATCGTCCAGATGGTCTCTTCTGCCTCTTCTCAAATCGAAGCGAGTGCGTATCGCTTTATATTTCATTCACACAGACCGGAAATGGATCACTAACACGTGGTGTGATCCAGTCGGTGGCAACAACCTGAGGACGAGCATCACTATCAATGGTAAAGTGCAGAACGTTGCTGATTATGCGACGGTGCAAGGGATCTTTGTCGGCACTGTGGCAGCATACGTCGTTCTGGTGACCATCTTTGGGCCCGAGTGAGTCGTCTGCGCATCGTCTTTTCACACGTTGATCGCAATGCTCCGCTATCAGAAACCACTCGTCTCACTTTGAGAAACACAAGACTGCGTTCGAAGAGGGAGGTGGACAGGATGACGCAATCATGGAGGGTGGTTCTGTACGCGAGGAAGAAGAAAAGTCGGAGGCATGAAACACGACACAACACGACTGGGAGATCTTGACGTATCGGTACGACTGAACGATGTTGACGAGCCGGCGAGTGTACCAAGATAGGCCCTTTTTTATCGCCATGATTTTCGTTACACTGCGCTTTGTTGTTCCTTTTTACCTGACACTGATGTGTGCCGGGTGGTGGGACATGCTGACTTTTGGCGCGGCTGGGAGGACACGCCTTGGACATGCGTGGAACGCACGTCCGAGGGGCGATTGTCCCAGGCCGAACCCTCACGGTCATCTGCTTTGGGCGTCGTGACCATACTTGTATGTGTATGATTTCAGTCTCACAAGTCCGCCCTAGTTACTTTTTGCGTATGGGGTCTCCAGTCCGCACGGGAATGATGTCGACGCCAAAATGCAGCATCCGACAATGATCGTGCGAGATGATAGCGTTCACATGGACTCACGGCACGTATTATCTTCCGTTTTCCTTCTATCTCGACGCGCCACGCGCGGTGCCTAGTGCGGTCTGCCAAATCGTCGCCGTCGTTTCCGGACCCTTCTGCCTACTGGCACGCAGTGGATGGATGTTGTCCTCAGCTCGAACTCGAATGAAGGTGGAACACTGTGCGTCACATAGGTACTGGATGCATTGTTCGTTCCGCGCCCTTGCAGCGTCGAAATGGTTTCAACGCGAATATCAAACATTCGCCACGGTCTGAACGCTGACCGGTCGACCCCCCGTGACCCACTGGGCAGAGCCTAGATCGTACCGTTATTTTTGGTCTCATGAAAAACACCGCTCATACGGTGCGCCACCTTGTGCCCACCGTAGTGCGCGGGTCGCATCGGATAGTCTGCCCTTCGCTCGCGTCTGATAAGACTCACCCGATCCTAGGCGGTTTTCGTATGCGTGGCATTGATTGGATTCGGTCGTGAGGTGGAGTAGTAGTTTGCAGTGGCAGTATTTCGTCTCTCGTTGCTACCAGTTCAGCCTGCCCATGGTATGGCAGAGTCTCATAGTGCTCCTGGCTGACCTGGAATGGCCGATGTCTTCTATCCGATCAGTCCGTCGCATAGTGTGGTACCTGGATATGTACAATCTGTCGACGCCCGAGTCCGAATCACCATCATGTTCGCTTTTGTTTTTGGCGCCGGCGTTTGTTTTGTGACGGATCTCAGGGTAATGATCGTACGCTTAGCAGACCTTGGGTTGAAATCGTTCGCAGTGCGTCAGCTAAGTCGACGTAGTATATCATGTTTCGACAACCAATGCGCTGACGCTTCATCCCCAATGCCCACACACGTCCGCAAATCATGACGGAATGAAAGTAGGGTTGGTAGGTTCTGGTCTGTCACCGACTCGCCTCCTCTAATCGGCATTGAATGGTGTCGGCCTACCGTATATGACTTTCCTCATCCCTGCCTTCGGTTAGAGGGCAACTTGGTACAAAGTGAGTGGATGATGAGACACTGGGGCATCATGATGCCAACGCCCCTGTGGTGGTGTTACAACAGTACAGAAACCTCCTTCAACACGCTGACTTTTGACAGAACGAAAAATTGTCGACGCGCTCCCATCTTTCCATTTTGCTTCCCGTAGCAGAGGATCCGACGTCAGAGACGTAGTCTCACTTTCGGACGCCCCCGGAATACCAACGGGCGTCCTCGGCTGGAGAATAGGCTGGGATATTTGTGGTGAGTCTTTCCCTTGACACCGGTAGCACCCGACAGTCGGATGGATTCATATCAATTTCGATATGGAGCGAAATGAACTCTGGCAAGCATGTTGCGATGTTCGGTGAGTCCGCCAGCGCCATACGCATGATGACTGCTTTCAACACAGTAGTCGTGGGGCTATGTGACATACCAGCCGCGCTTCAACTCGTTGCATTTCGCGTGCCAAACTGTATACCCTTTGTACGATGTCCCGAATGTTCCCTGGTGTACAGACGGACGCGACGACTATATATTGTGCTGCGATCATGGTGACAGAAATCCTCATCGGGGATATCTGCATTCCAGCCCCACCTCTGGCCTGATACGCCCGATAACCTGTTCGGAATACGAACGCGGTCGCACTTGGAACTCACGAATTGCATAAAAACTGCTTGGTGACCTTTCTCACTCTCAACTCCGTATGCCGCACATCCTGCAAAGCTTCATCCCAAAGAGGGAGAAGGGTCCTTCATCGTCAGGTCTCATCTCTGGTATCAGGAAGCTCACACCGCTTCAATGTGCTCAGTTTGTCACCGGGTGAGAGCTCTTGTCCTCATATCGCCTGCAGGGGCTGAACATTGTCTGTTGCCAGCTGGCTTGCGTGGACTTGTGATGCTTTCGATTTCTTCAGCGTAGCGCTCAATCTGTCGTCGCTTTCCGAGCAGTTCGGGAAACCAACTGCATCAATAGTGTGTAATCTAGCAGCCGGCCTTGTGCTCTACTCATCATCCTTTCAGACGACTGCAATCACCCTTACGCTACTCTTCAGATCCTTTGGCGCGGTAAGCTTCTTAGCCGATCTTTTCGACGGTTCTCACTCTCGATAGTGATCTAGGTCATCTTCGGCATCTTGTCGGACCGTTTTGGACGCAGATGGCCTCTTACTCTCAACCTTTTACTATGCTGTTCGTGCTCTCTCGGAACTAGCTTCGTGCAAACCTTCCACCAGTTCTTGGCTGTCCGGTCGCTTTTCGGTGTCGCAATGGGCGGTATCTGGGGCCTTGCAGCCTCTACAGCACTCGAAAATCTTCCCGTCGAGCTTCGTGGTCTCGGGAGCGGCATTGTTCAACAAGGTTATGCTGCCGGGTATTTGCTAGCTGCCGTTGTCAACCTCACACTCGTTCCACACAACCCGTACAAATGGCGTGCGATGTTTTGGACTGGTTCTTCCTTGCTTTTCACCTCCGCCATCTTACGTTCGCTCCTACCTGAATCTGCGGTGTTCTTGCGTGCCAAGGCAATAGAGCAAGCGAGAAACACGGACTCTTCGAAAAAGACCCAGGTCTTCATGAAGGAAATGAAGCAGATGCTCAAAGACCACTGGAAGCTTTGTATATATGCGATCCTGCTCATGGCCGGTGTGTCGCTTGCTGCGAATATCCCTGAGAGTTCGACTCATTCATGATAACCTCAGGTTTCAACTTCTTGTCTCATGGGTCACAGGTGAGGACTGACACATATGCTCAGGGACGCCATTCGTTGATCGGAGCCGACCATAAACGCCTTTAGGATCTATATCCGACCTATCTGGAGCAATCGAAAGGTTTCTCTGCTCACGACGCGACCATTGCGACCATCATCGGAAACTGTGTACGCGCGCTCCTTTGAATTTCTTGCTTGTAGTAATAGGCTCTCTTTATCTATAGGGCGCAATTACGTGAGTATTCAATCCGCTCGCGGTTGCATTGATCGCATCGATTCGTTCAAAGTGGTGGTATCATTGCCGGAAATACGAGTCAATATCTTGGACGTCGTCTGACTATAATGTACGTTGGATGCGTGATAGCGATTTCCGCCACTAACCAATTCTCTCGCTTGCAGCGTGTTCGTGTTGCTTGTCGGTGGTAAGTGCAAATGAAAAATCGCTCGCATGTCCTGTCGCTGAGTCGCGATCTCGCTCAAGCATTTGTCCCGCTCTGGATTCTTCCGACTTCCTTTTCGGCTCTCGCTGCTGGAGCATTCTGCGTGCAATTTGGAGTTCAAGGGGCATGGGGCGTTGTACGTGTTCTCTTCGCCCCTTATCCACCTACATTCTTATGTTCGAGGCTAGATCCCCATCCAACTGGCAGAGATGTCACCTCCGGCGTTCAGAGCAACTTTCCCTGGCGTCGCCTATCAGCTTGGAAACGTATGTGTGGTCAATAGCATCCCACGACCCGAAGCACACGACTGATGATACTCTTGCGAGTCCGTAGATGATCTCCGCCGCTTCCGCCCAAATCGAAGCAAGTGCGTATCCTTCATTTCTCGTGCCTTCTTTGGTGTGACCTTTATTTCGAAGCCGGCGGAAGGAACTTCCAGAAGTACATCGTGGAACACGGCGTCCTGACCGTCGTGCCTGGTTATGCAGAAGTGCAAGGCATCTTTATCGGCGTCATTGCCTGCTTCGTGATCCTCATCACCGCTGTTGGTCCCGAGTACGTTGAGCATTCGTTCTCCTTCTAGCTACCGTTACTCATGATGCGGCGTCGTCAGGAAACACGCTTCCCACTTCGAAGAGCACAAGACGGCATTCGAAGAAAGGGGAGGAAATGACGATGCCATGATGGACGAAAAGGAGCAGGGATTCGTTCAGGGAGAAGCATGAAAGTCCAAACGAAGCGGCGCGGACGGCGTGACCTCTGACGCCGGCTTTTTGTTCATCGTTCGTCATGGCGCTTACTGTGAACTCAAGTCTCAAGGACGTACGCAGGTCCCGTACGCGATTCGTTTGTAAGTCGAACTCGGCGACCACTTGGAGTGGTTTTTTGACAAGTGGGTATCGCGAGGTCGACGTCTACCTCTATGAATACATGTACTTTACCGTTTTCCTACACACCAAAAGTTGAATCGAGACGATGCTCCTTGAACGAGAAACTGAAAGACGACCGAAGAATTTCGTAGAACCTAAGCCCCTCACATTATCGCAGGTTCCTAAACGTACACGCCCAGGCTCTGAGCTCCCGACGACAGCTTTGTCGGAAAGTGGTAGCAAACTAGCCATGACCTTCTTTCATGTGTCAAAGACTTGAAATCGCGTACATTCTCGTTCTCACCTGGCCCAACTCTACTCTGATTCTAACCCAGAGGGAGATCTAGCGCAGCAGATATCCATGTCGGTACGACTAAACAATATATGCAAACGGAAAAACTGCCAGTGCTGCAGAGAGGGCAATATCGAACCCCCACTCGGTGGCAATACGCTGCGGTTCTTGCTCGGGCTTTTGATCGCGATGTTTCCAACCAAGACCCCCGTTTTCGAACTTGGCTTTGACGTCTTCAGGTTACGACTTGGGCCAACCTCGATACGCCACCCAGACTCTATGGTCAATCACCTTGGTTCCGGTCGGGGGCCGTAACGTCCGGGAGAACTTGCCACGGAAACGTCCCAGAACGGTGTACTCATCTCCGTCGCGAGATTCAGAGGTGGCAGAGTCGCCCGACACCGTCGGACGGTCCTGGTGGAGGTCGATGGTGGCGTCTTGAGCCCGGGGAGCTGGAAGGTCGCCATCGCGGCGTCCGGGTCCTCTGATGCTTACAAGTCGACTCTTCATTTCAGGGCAGAATCGGTGATTCTGTGGGGCGCGGAAAATGGGGGTGACGCTCTCACCTTGGACGGGAGACGTCAATGCGCTGTGGCACGTACGCCGCACCTTGACAGAGGGGCAAACCCACGAAACCGAACGCATCGTCATATAGGCGATGGAACCCAGTGAGTGAAGCCATGAGTGTCGTTGCACATGGAAAATTGTCGGGCTCGAGGGTAATGTCGCGGATGGAATTTTGTAGGACAAACGCATAGATTCGAGACGTTTTGAAGCTCTTTCCGGCGAAGCGTTATTCATTGGTGCGAGAAGGTTCTTTCAGTGTTGATTTCCCGACTTGACTCTTGTTTGAAACGTGACGAAACGAAAACTGCTCACCAGCTATGCAAAATGCACACCTGCAAGTACTCGAGTAACTGTAAGTAACTAGGAGCCTGGAGATGAAGTACAGAGAATCAGGATTACCGGCAGCAAAGCGTCCTCTTTCGAGAAAGGCGACTTGAAACTGGCACTTCTTTAAATGGGTTACGTCGCTTAATGATCACGTGTGCCAGGATTCCCAGGACAGACGCCCAGACTGGACGAAACCTCGTATTTTTTCTGGATTCACCTTGGACAATGCGCTCATTGAATTTCGATTCTATCGACGGCCCTTTGAAGGGTCAGATGCAACCACAGGAAAGCCGCGGATCCCGGTGGTTCCAGAGCCCCCGAACAAGAGCGCAGGCAACGTGGCGCAATAAAGAGCTTTGTCTCAGTTCTAGCCGATCAAACGCTTTGACTCCCGTACCACCCGCATCTCTATGCGCCGTCCGTTCTCCTTCAACAGCCTAGACTGTAGGAGACGAGAACGTGGTTGCGATGTTTTGCTCCTGCTTTCGAGGAACGTGCTTTGCGTGCTATCAGTGACTATCGGGGACGCGCAGGTCCATCATTCTACGCTCGCAGACAAGTTTGAAGTTGGACGGACTCATCTATTGTTCTCCGTTTCCGTGACTCCGACCGTCCACCCTCCCCTCCAAGGTCTCTTTGCGTCTATAGTCCCACCGCTTTGGCACGCTTTGACAATGGCGTCCACCGCCCACAAACCCATTGCGTGGTATAAATTCCACCTCCAGTTGCTGACCATCGCACTTTCAGACACCATCGCATCTTTACACACAGAGCAGGGCTCCACATTTCTATTTCACTACTTTCTCTATCACATCGTTAAATCTTACCTTATGTCACAAGACGTGGCCTATGTTAATCCTTCTCATGTCATACTCCGGGAGAACGGTGCCGGCTCTGACCAGGTATGTCCACATGTGTTCCCCCCATGTTCCTATTTTGACTCGCTCCTCTCGATAGTACTACCACCGCACCCTGAACCCTCCCTACCATCCCGGAGCTATGAAGACCATGCCACAGTATTACGTGTTGCCGGATCAACGCCGCATTGAACGCGTACCCCATCACCCACAGTTCAGTCCATGTCAGCAGAGTTATCTTGTCGACCCGATCACTTTCAGTACCAATGGTTTTCCTGGTGTCCGCGTGAAAGACATATCTAAAGTCGTCATAGACGCCGCGAACGACGCAGTCGTGGAGCCACAGAGACACAGATCACTCACGATTAGGTTCGAGGTATGGATGATGGTTTCACCTCTATCTTCGCCTCCCTGAAACAACCTCACAGTGGCCAGGGTATGATTATGATCTTGGGTCTGGTTATCGAATCGATGCGCTTCCAGGTGGGAGGCGTATAACACGACAACAGCTTGCTCGAGAAATCTGTGGTTTGTTAATCAACTTCCATAGGGTTGCTTCTGTAAGTGTTTGATCCATCGATTCCTCTCCATCCCTAATATGGAGCAGAGACACCGCATTTCCCCCGGCTATCAAAAATGGGCCTTAACTTCTGGCCCGGAAGGTATTCGTGCGTCCGATATCGTCCTATTTTCTCTGCATTACTATCGCAATGTTTGGGTTCCCGAGCTCTATGTGATTGAATGAGGTTTTGAAGTGTCGATCACTTCACTTCTTAACTCGTTTTTTCCTTTTGCACATTCATTTGTATACTTATTATTTGTCACCGTGCTTGCGCCCTCGCTGGACGAATGCCTTACTCTGCAATGCATCTTTTACTTGTGTTGTTACATCAATCCACCTTGTCGCATTGGGTACTCTCTGGTAATGGTACGGTTCGCTCTACAAGGTATGGTGATTCGGCGACATCTCAAATAGTGTAGCATATGATTCTCGCTCCATAGTGATTTGGAAGACTCCCTTCGGCACATCTCTGTATCATAAAGTGATGATAAACTCAAAGTAACACGCCATAGATGGTAGATACATTATGACAAAGTTACCCCCATCGTAGCATTCACGTCTTCAGGTTACCGTTCGCATAGACATCGAAACCCCCGTGCTGTGTATCTGAGCGACGCACCTTGGTGCCAGATGGAAGTTAGGGCGTCCACACCGCGAATTACGTGCACTTTCTCCTCCCGCCAGATAGTCTTTCGAGGATATCACCATTGACCTCCATCACGACTACTTTAGCGTGAGATCTTACAAAGAATGAACTTACTGGCCATAATACCTCATTGGATGATACGAAAACGATTCAGCACAGTTCACTGACAGTCCGACTGGCGTTGAGTTTATTGATGTTTATTTGAAAAGAGACACAAAAGGAAAAGGGGTGTCACCATAGTCACTGTCTCTTTCAATCTCGATGTAGCGAGCCTTGCTATGATCTGACTCTCGTGATAATGGCAATAGGTAACAAGCAGATCCAGCAACAAAATACGTGTTTGCAGTATCTCGACGAAGGGTTTTGCTATATATGCATATGTCGGTTCCCGGTGGCAACCGGGTCACCGCGTGGCTCGGAGGTTCGTTGTGCTGCTGTCACCTAGTGCCGCGTGCCATCGCAGGTGTGTGTCGCCGTCACAGGACAGGTCAGTGTTAGTTATTGCATGTTTGCACAACAAATAGAAACTAACAATCATTTTACTATTTACTTCCCGTGTCTCAGGTGCATTCTTTTGACATGACAATGACCTCCCGGGGTACGAAGCGGCCCAGACTCAGCGGATCGGTGCAAGAAGGATCTGATGTTGCTGAGGGGAATCCTTACCGTGAGGTAGCTTTCACACGGGTTACTCCAGTGCGGTCCCAAGTGGGCGGGCCGGTGAAAGAGGGATCTGATCCCAGGCAGAGTCTTTCCCATGAAACTGTTTCCCCACCGGCTAATGCCAATGATCAAAAGCCAGCTTCCCCTAAGTACGTAGTTTTTGTTTCATCGGTGTGAGCCGTTCGTCACGACATTTCCTACAGGATGAACGTCTATACAGAATCAGACATGCGGACAGTAACAGTCGAATTGCCAGGCTTGAAACGAGAGGACGTTGTCATCGGTCTCTATCAGCGAAAGTTGATCATCACCGCCGAATTCGTGGACCAGCAACCTCAGGAAGGGGGAAAGTATAGCGTCCGTGAGCGCCCGTACGGGAAGTTCTCTCGAGCATTATCGGTTGCTTCTGGAATGAAGGTAAGCCAACCGTGACTTTGGCACGTTTCGAGTCTGACGAACAGTACGTAGATCGAGGACTTCAAGGCCCAAATGGAAAACGGCCTCTTGACGGTGACATTCCCCGTTGTTCCACCCCATCTGGCGCCTCAGCGTATACCCATCGAGTAGAGGTATAGTTTCCGTGCGCTTTGCAGCCAACGATGGCTAATTTTGACCAAGGGATCAGAATTGACTATCTGAAATTTTATGTGAGGCATAGAAATTATTATGGTTCATGCCCTCTACTTTTTAGTCTGACGCCCAGACCTCTGTGAAGTGCCATGCGATAAGGGACCAGGGACATCTTGGTTGTTGATGTGCTGCAGCATTTCAGATTCGAGTTGCCCTGATGCTGCACGCAAGAGAGTGCTGCTCTGTCACGTGGCAAAGGCAAGGGCCAGAGCCTAGTCGGCAGTGGCGGCACCGCTCTTCTTCCGCCACTACCTTCGCCCGTGGTTCGCTCACCGGGAGCAGCACTCCGGTTTCTTCGCTTTCACCCACCCGCCTCTCCCTGGCGACGCCTCGCTCCCCCGAAGCGTCGCATCCGCCTTCTCGGCCCCGGGTTCCGGGCCCTGCGGCACCCAGGGATGCGCTGCAAGGCGGATGTTCTCGCCCGCCCTCGCAGCTCATCCACACCCCAGGTTCCTGGAGCCGGACAGCGCTCCGCGCTGCCTCCCGCACCTTGTCCTCGTCGCACTCGTCGTTCTTCTTCTCTGTCGTCCGTCGTTCTTTGTAGATTACATCGTATCTATCAAATACGACGTCCATCTCCTCTGCCGCATGCTCCAGCCAATGACTCAACTCATTCACGATACCATGGCGATATGGAATAATATTACAGCGGGCAACTTTTCCACCTATCGCCCAGTAGGATCTGGTGGCCAACCGCCGGTAGTGATGATTCCTGATCTCGTCGTCGTCCACTGTACAATTCTATTGATAGTCTTTCGCCCGCGAATGAAGTCGAACGAACTAAAGCTGGGACTTCCACGAACATCGTCGATCGCCCTGCTCAACCTTCGGCGACGAGCACCTCTCGGAAAATTACAGACACAGCGTCTGCAACGTCATCTCCGGCGTCTCCGGGAGCTTCCACGACGAGCCGATGGCCGACCCCGTCCATTCCCCCACGACGCGACAAGGCTCGAGCTCCTTGCACCGTAGTTCGCGCGCACACTCGAACGTGATCACGTCCCTCGTCGAGAGCTTCCGCCATCGCTCCCGCGCATCGCGTCTGTACAACAGCACGACCCAAAAACGCCGCGGGACGCGCGGCCTGCTCCCCTCGGGGCGCGCAGTGAAGGTGGACGCCCCGAACGCAAAGTCGCCCGTGATGGCGCGGGCGCCGTCTTGGTAGACCCGAAAGGAGAGCCACTCGTCGTTGAGCAACGTCGCTTCGACGGGACCCTCGGACAAGGCCGTCTTGAAGAGTATGGTCTTGACGGACGTCGGGCCTGGGTCCCTGTACGAGCAGAGCTCTACCTCGGGTATCGCCAGCATGCTGATGGACAGCCCCACGTTCGTGAGCGTGATAGGTTCTCGTGGTGGTAGGGGACTCTTTTGGCCGTCCCACATGAAGTCGGACGCCGGGTGCGGCAGGTCCCCCTGGACGAAGCACTCGGGCGAGGAAGGGATCATGTAGGACGCGTGGATGTTGCGCGCGACCGCCTTTCCGGCCCAGAGGAACAAGTCCGGACTCGATGATACCTTGAGAAGGGTCTCGAAAAGGCGGAAGAAGGCGCGTTCGGCGCCTTCTCCGTACGCGATCGGCATGCTGACGCCGAAGATGCCCATCATGCAGTACGATTTGTCCTCTGCTCTCGTAGTGTTTCGCTGGGCGATCCACCTCATCCGCTTCGACAGGTCCTCCCAGAATCCTGGCCTGAAATCAATGATATCGTTCATGGGTATTCCGGTTGCCTGGAAGATGGCGGTTTCGAGTTGAGAGATCTCCTCTCGCGTAGCGGGGTCGAGATCGGCGTCGATGAGGTGAGAAGTGTCGTTATTGATGTCATTGAGGATCATCCGTGCGAGATCTGTGTACGAACGAGGAACGCGCGGCTCGGGTCGACGCCCAAGGGCCTTCTTGTCATTGGGGAGGCGCGTCAGAGGTTGCCAATCTTTGTTATAGAACTTCAGGCAAAGCGGCGCCAGAAGCTCTTGGAGCGTCCATCCCCGTGTAAACCACCTGTCGGCCGCTATATCTTGGATAGATAGACTGCGCGCGAGGTATACGAGACAGGCATGGGACTTGCGGTACCACGTGAACATCGAACGTATCGATTCGTCCAGCTCTGCGCTGCTGGATTTATCGATACAGACGTTGTCCGCCCACGCGTATTCAGCGCCGAATTCCCTATGGGCAATGGTGAAGAAATGCTTGAGCTTTTGGAAGCTTCGGTCGCGACGTGCGCGTTGCTCGGTGTCGAAGAAGTCCTTGTAGGTAAGTTCATCTCCTTCCCAAGTGTGAGACAGAATGATGTACCGCGCCTCCTTCCTCAGCCATCTCTCAGCAATAGACTGGCAGAGATCCAGGAATGAAGGGTTGTTGTACAGATAGACGCGGATATCTTCAACAGAGACCTCTGCAAAGACTTGAGTCGGCTGCTTCCTCAGCTTGTTCAAGAGACGCTCCGCAAGACCATCCCGTTCCACGAAGATAATATCAGGCAGCTTAATGACACGAATGGGCACCTCGCTGAAGGCATAAGAACGTGTCTTGGCACTCAGCAAGTCAACAAGCGCAGAGTACAGATCATCCCTGCCAACGCAAAAAAGGTCAACGATGCGTTGGAGCCTGCCAGCTGGAACGAAACATACTTGAACATCGCTTCTTGTCCCAGGAGAAACGACATCAAATTACGCGGAAAAGTCTCTTTCGAGAAGGCTCTGAGCGCGTCCTGTCCCCTAGCGAGATATGCAAGCACATCAACTCTCGTCTTTTGTCCAGGAACAAGAGGCTACATACAAGGACTCGACCACGATATTGTCGATGTCATCTGGCAAGGCCTTCCGCACGTCTTCGATGAACCTAATCAGAGTTCAGTTCATCCCGCCTAATTTCCTTCAAGTGGCGTGTGACCAACCGCGACCCTTGATCGTTGTTAAGATTCGCGTCACGTCGCAACGGACTCGGAGAATCGCCGTGGGCTGACGACGGTCGTCGATTGAAGGGACGAGCTAGCCTGGCCAACGTTCGAGGAATCGTCCGGTTCTGTGTGTTCTGCACGTTTGTCGAAGGTAAAATATCGCTCGGGGTTCGTGCAGCCTCCTTTGCCTCGCGCCTCATTTCCGGACCCAATACGTGCGAGACGATTGCGTTGAGGACATCAGTTTCTGTGGTGTTGGGACCGAGTTGGACGGTGGATGACGTGAGCCCTTCGGGGCGGGATCCGGCGTACTGGTGTTCTGGAGCTCGTCGTCGGGCTTGGTGCGTAGGTGCCGGGGGTCTGAATGGATTTGACATGTAGGAAGACGAACCTGTTGAGGATGGTGGTGTTACCAGGGAAGATGAAAACAGGCGAGAGATCAGACCTGTGTAAGCAAATTAGCTTATATAACATAGGCGTCTATTCTGACATCTGCTCCATTTGTCTGCCACGAACGGCATTGTAATCATATGCAGACTGCTCTGTGATCGTTGGTCGGCACTTACTGGGTTAAAATGACAACATGTTACACGATGCATCAACTGATGCTCACCCGAAGACTCGCAGGTGACGCTTTTCGGGTGTCATGCTAGCCAATTGAGTTCGTAATTTCGCGGCATGAAACACGGGGCGCTGGTCCAACAGTCTTGGAATTCTATGCAGGACCTTCCAAAGGCTTGAATGCTCGGGCATGACAAAATCTGAGGTAGAACTCGGGCGTCGAAGCACTGTGCTGTGGCAATGAGCGGCGTGAATATGAACTCGGTGGTTACGAACCTATCGAATCACGGCCCACAAGTGTATATCGCGTCGAACGCGACGCAATTGGAGTCTGGATCCAGTCAAGGCAATACCTTCGAGACGAGGGACGAAATCTTACCACACGCGAGGCGGAATTTGATGGTGTGGCTTGGCGAGACTCGAAAACATTTGAACGGGTTCGAATCGAGTGCACAAGGGCGGCCCTATGCCAGTGAGCTTGAAGCCAACTTGAAGCGGCCCTACAAATGGATTTCTGCGACGGCCTGACAAGGCCCGCAAGTCACGGCATTTTGTCTTATCGCAATGGGAACGCGAGCCTCAGCGATGCGAAATGCATTAGATGTGAATGACGGGCGAACGCCAGAAAAGCTGCATGACCAGGTTATCGGTGTAACGGGACGGGACGAATGTCCGAAGTTCAACCTGAGTCTCCGCTCTAAATCCGAATCAAATTTTCCACCAGTCGCTTCTCACTCCTCGGGCTGCAAGTGATGAATTTCCCAAGCAAAAGCATCGTGCAGAAATGACTCTCAGACTGCCACTCTGCCGAACGTGCATTTGATGCGGCCGTCCCATGAAGGTAAAGGTAAGGCCCAAGCAGACCTCTCCACTTCGAGTTGTCAGTGATGAAGAAATTGATACTGATTCAATGAATATGATATGATCTGCTTGGTATGTGTCTAGTCCGTGACTTTCTGCTCGCTTCACAGCTTTGTTGAGAACACCCCCTCAAGAGGTTCCTCACATATTTCATTTTACAGGAGTAGCCGCCCAAGCTTGTATCGCTTGGTTGCTACGAAGTGTCTCAAGCAAGAGCCTCGCGCGGGACCGACTTCAAGACTGGGCTTCCGACGTGCATCCAATTCGGACACCTGTGAAGGTGAGCAAATTCCATCCTCCAGCGACATCATGAGTTGTCAATGATATAAAAATTATACTGATTTAATGAATACGACCTGCTTGACGCGGGAATGACCATTAATTGCTCATTATGCTGAGACTCGCTATTGCCGCCTCAGTCTATTGAATACCCGCACGTTACTCACATGTCCCGATTTGCAGGAAAAATAACCCGACCTTGGTTTAGGTGTTAAAATCGTTATCATTCCTGTTATCGCTCCTTGGGGACCGGTTAAAACACGTAACTCTGATGTCAGTCGTCAGTGGCAAAAAATCACATTTTTATCCGTCCATGTTGTTTGAGTGGCTGACGCGACTTTGATTCGTCCAGTAGCCACGAACCAACTTAATGACGGAGCACTTTCAGATCCACGATGAACTGTCAACCGATCATTACCTGACCAGGAATTCCAAGACGGCCGTGTCGCCTCTTGTTTCGTCTCATAATACCTAACTCAACCGGTGTGGATGTTCGCTTGTAAACGTGCTGGTTCCTACCTTGCTGCGGGTCCGTTCTGCTGTTTATCCCCTTGGTTTGGCAGTCCAAATGCAGGTGCGGGTTCGCGGCGGCGGGCGGCGTCTTCATCTCTGCAGGCGCCGTAGAAGCCCCTCGCTCGCCATCGTCAACGTAATGAGACGCGTCCGCGTCCACGACGGAGGTCGCTCGTGACGCGATCGAGCCGCCGCGTTCGACAACAGTTTAGAGGGGCCGCCTGCTCCTCTCCGCTTTGGCTTCCGTGGCCGTAAGAGGGGAGCGGCGCCTGAAAATCGTTTCGAGAGGCGTCGCTTGAGGTCGCGGCCGCTAGATCGACGGAAGCGACGCGTTGGTGGTGGTGGTGACGCCCCGCGAGCTCGTCGCTCTTCCGGGCGTGATTCGGGTTGGACTCGAGACGCCTTTGGAGAGAAGCGCCGACGGGCGAAAGGGGTTCGCGCGGGAGCGGAATACTCGATTTACGCGGGGAATGTGTATGCTGGCGCGGGAAGGACACGCTGGGGGTTGGTTTTGGGAGGGGCAGCTTGGAGGGGAATCGTCCTCATCGAGTTGTGTGCCTCGAAAGATGAAGATTGACGGCGACGATGTGTACTTTTCATGCCCGGCTTCCCCGGCGAAGGATGGGAAGAACAGAAGTGTGGATATGGGACGTTAGGATGGTTATGCGCGTCGAGCTGTTTGGCGTCGTTGGGCGGGAGTCGTGGAAGCGTGGCTATTCCAGGAACTGGACATTCCAACGTAGACTTAGTATATCATCGTTGATGCGGTGGTCTCGATGACCAGCGACCTGAGGAACCCAGGCGAGGATGAGATACGAAATGGGGCCAACAGGGTATACATACACGTCACGCACACATTTCTACACCGCGGTACACAGCCATACACATTGTCTACAAACGCGCATTCTGCTGAAAATTCAATTAGATGCGTATCCGCTTGTTCTCCCCGCGTGCGCGACTCACCTCGATACGAAAACCAAAACCAGGTTAAGGAGGCATACTTAGTAGATAGGGCGAGTTCAAAGGGGATAATAATTAGCCGGTAAATAAGAAGATTCGATTCGACGGTGTACGGAGAGATACAGGTTAGGCTAAATAGCATAGGCATAGTGATGACGAAGAAAGGAAGTGAAGTGAAGAAGCGAAAGGAAAAGAAGCGAAAGGAAAAATGCATACGAGGCCGTTTCGGGCCGCAGACGATGAGCGCTCCTCACCCTACTCAGGACCGCGTACAAAACAGGCTAGAAGATGATTGAGTGAAGGAGTACATTCGTTACAAGCAAGCGCCATCGTCTCCTCCGCGTCCCACTCTAACCCGTCAAAAAAGTCAGCAGCACCGGACAACTGTGCGACCCGAGCACACATTGCATGCAGAGCAATTAAACACGGGTCTGGTGGCGGCAGTTGTGGGTGTTGCAAATCAAACTCGACAATGATGGGTTGTTCATGTTCCCAAGAGAGGTTGCGGATGAGCCGCTCTCGTCCCTTAGAGAGCGTACAGACTCTGTAGCGGTGTGGCTACCATGCTCAGTAAGTTGGGCGTGACTAGCAAGTCTCTGAATAGCATACCTTGTCAGTGTGCTCGAACCACACGTGCAAGCGGGCAAAAAAAGAGTGAACATTGCACTCTAACGAGAGCATATTGGCTACTTCGTGCGCGGGTCCAGATCCAGTGAAGGCATGAATGAATTTAGAGAATCCGAACAATTCTAATATGCCCAGAGCGGTGGGAGGATGAAAAGTCTGAGCGACGGGTGAGTATACTAATGAAAGACTCGGTAATTACAGATGGGACCTTACTTCGTTGTGCCGTCTGAAGTCTGGGGTGTCCCCAAGAACCAAAGGGTCAATGTCTTGCATAGTTGACTGGTCGAAGATGTGAGCCACCTCGAGGTAGACTACACCGACATCCCGGGGTTCTGCACAACCTTCAAGCGATCGTGCGTCATACAGACCAGTGACGACGCAGCGGTAGCCATCGCGAGCTAGCACCTGATCCTCCTCGAAGGAATGAGGTGAAGAGTCTGAAAAAGCCTGCTGTTCATATGAGAACTTGTACGTCCGAACTTGAACCCATAAGCATCTAGAAAGGAAGAAACCGGGTAAACGCACACAACCGGATGAGATTATCACGCAGACTTGTGCCACATGCGATGATAACGTCGTGCTTGGTGTCCAAGGGGCTTGCAGGTGGCAAGGTAAGCCACTTCACCAGCTCTGCGTCAGGTGCGGCGCCGAACACATTCGGGTCAAGAGCATTGAACTCCAGGAAGAGGTGGCCAGCGACTCTGATTGCGATGAGCTTTCCATCGGCCTCCGTTACGCGTCCCTGTTTTCGCTTAGAGTTGCGTGCATCAGCTACGAGGCCGAGAACGTGTTCTTCGGCTTCTAGTAGTGAGACGTAGGCATTATAATGGTCAGACTTGGCAGTCCATCCGAGTGCCCTTACCCGAGGTGAGTCAAACTTGGGGAGCGGAGTCATCATGGTTTGATAGGAATCAGAATCGAATGAGAGCAATAAGTTTATGAATGAGGAGCGTGTCAGTAAATATAGCAAAGCAGCGTCAGCGACCCCCGAAAGGGTTATTAGCTAAAGATTAGATTTACTGATGTCATCGGCTGTAAATGACATCAGCCCGTTGCAGAAACAGAGTCACTTGAATATGCGTCTCTGACGACCTGTTATCACAGCACTCGCCCGTGTGAACTTTTGGGTCATGGAAAGCCATATTTTTTTTTTGATGGAACATAAATTTTGCATCAACAATCTGGGACTGTCTAAGTAAGCTTTTTGTGAGCTTTTTAAGTACGTCAATATGGTTAGGACCTCGCCGTTCAGTGCACGTGATGCTTACTAATCACCAATCACATGACCGACCTTGCTAAACCGATAGACAAGCCACGCCCGACCGCTCGCAACATGAAAAGATGCGATTCTTCAAGCGATGTGGCAGTGCAACACAACACACCCGCAGGAAAGTGTTTCACGGATGCGAGCTGCGACCGTCAGATCGCTCTGAAACTTCAGCTTCCTTACTCCGTTCGGACAGCAAGGGAGAATGTGCGCGCGGCACATGAAAAGAGTACGCTCAATACGAGTATTCTGTGAACCTCGTGCTCGGAACACGTTCAAACTTCGCGCGTCGCGGCGCAGCAGGACGTGCGCACTTTTGGGAGCTCGTGCAGAGGCAGCCAAGCGCTCAGCACGACCGTCCTGCCAAACGTGCGACTCCGGCGTGCCCCAGGTTCGTGAGTCGAGATAGGAGCCCACCGTGATGCTACGGGCGGCCTGGTCGTATGGATACACAAGCTGTAGTCATTACATAATCCACTATCTTCTCGTCGTGTCTGCCATGGCTGATTCGTTTTCTGATCTGTGGGCGTCCTCGGCACCGTCAAAGTCGCTCCCCCAACAACCGCAGAAACAGCCAACTTCGATCGCTCCGCCACGCAGGCCACAGTACGACGCCTTTTCTATCCTATCTGCCGCCCAGCCCCAGTCCACGCCCGTCTCGACCAGCCAGCCCGCGGATCGGCAGCCCAGACAGCCCAAACCGGCCTCGCACGGAGGCGACGCGTTCGGCGACCTTTTTTCTTCTTCCGTCGATGGCGTCGGGCCCGGTCGACACCCCGACCGGGCCAACTTGACCATAGCCGAGCGGGCCGTGCTTGCCCAAAAGGCCAAGGCGGCGCAAAACGACGTTGCGTCTGCGCAGACCGGGCCGACGTCTTCTTCTGCTTCGCTCTGGGCCGGGCTCGACGCGCTGGCGCGACCGCAGACGTCCAGTCCACAGCCCAACGTGCCAAGTCGAGGAAACGGGTCAGCCCAGGACGGCTTCGATCTCATGTTCGACAGCGCGCCTGCGGGTGGCGACCTTCCGCAGCCGACGTCTTCTCATCACGACGCATCGATCGACGACGACGATTGGGGTCTATCGGAGTTCACGTCACGCAAATCAGGCTCGCGGACCACGCATGCGCCTGTGACACCTGCGTCTGGCTCACAGTTGTGGGATTTGGACGAGTTCGCGTCTAGACCACAAGCACCGGCACGCTCCCTCACGGGGACCCCCGGCGACTTTGACTTTGGCGATCGCGACGATGGTCTGCTCGGAGGCGACAACTCGGACGTGGAGGTCACGTTCGGTATCCGGGGTAGTGATGCAGAGCATCCAGAGGATGATATCCTCGGCGATCTAGGGAAACCCGCGGTGCGTACCTGCGTCTTGTCGACGAGTTTTGACTGATATATGTACGTTGGCCCCAGTCGCATTCCCCCTCTCCAAATCCATCTACGTCGACCCGGCCCCCTCCTCGTCCACCGCGGCAAAGCGCTTCGCCACCCCCACACATCACAGGCCAGCTGGTTGAAATGGGTTTCTCCCCCGTCGAAGCACGCGCTGCCCTCGTAAACACCATGACCGAAAACGGTTTCGACGTCCAGACTGCCGCAGAGCTGTTACTCTCTCAAGCAGGCCAGGAAGGTTCTACGCGACCGTCCCCTCCGCCACCAGAGCGTGAACGTCGCAACAGGGACAGGGACCCAGGAGTCCGCAGACCACCCCCATCGCGCACCGACTCCCATGCGCCATCCTCTAGAGTCTCGCAAGCTCAGCCGCAATCGCAAACGCAGATCGACGTTACCGCGGAGAAGCTGTTGTCGCAGGCGAGCGAGATTGGGCGCGGGATGTTTAGCAAGGCCAACGCCCTCTGGAAAGAAGGCAAAGAAAGAGCCGTCAAGATGTACGAGGAGAGGGCTGCTGCAAACGGTGCGCCGCCTTCGGATGGCAGACCGCGATGGATGCGCGACCGGGAGCTTGCGAGCAGCGAACGACAACGACCAGACGGCAGGTTCAAGGACGATGAAGACGAGGAACAGGGTACAGAGCAGAGGGAGCGGCAGCGTCCTCCGGCGCGCCGTCCCGCACAGCCCCAATCAAAACCTCCCCCGGAGCGTGAACCAGAAGTCGATCTCTTCAGTGCCGACTCGCCCACCGCAGCGTACCAATCTCCCTTCCGGCGCGGCAAACCCAAAGCGCAACCATCGTCCTGCGCCGCGCCCGTGCTCCCGTCCGGCCCATCGACCTCGCCTCAGCCCCGTCGTACCTTGACGACGACCATCGCCTCCTCTGCGCTGGCCGCCTCGACGACGCACAAGTCGACCGGCACGGACGCGTACAAGCGGGGCGACTTCCCGGTCGCGTTCGCGGCGTATATGCGCGCACTGTCGGCGCTCCCCGCAGACCACGTGATGCGCGTTCCCGTGTTGACCAACGTCGCGCTCGTGCGATCCAAGGTGGGCGAGTTGAGAGAGACGATCGAGGCGTGTGAAGAAGCCGTTGGTATCGTGCGGCGGTTCGTCGGCGAGGACGTGTCAACCGCGTTTGGAGCGCGGTTTGACGAGAAGGCACGGACGGATGTGGGTTCGGGCAAGGTGAGCGTGTCGGTGCAGGGCGCCGACGACGCGCCGACGGTCGATCTGGTGGAGGGGCTCTGCAAAGCGTACAGACGGCGCGCTGAGGCGCTCGAGGGTCTCGAAAAGTGGGGGATGGCGAGGGACACGTGGGAGGCGGTGCTGGGCGCCGAATGGGCGAGCGCGGGGATCAAGGGGGACGCCGTCAAGGGCGTCGGTCGGTGTCGACGGATGGTCGAGGGGGATGGTGAGGGCACAGCTGCGCAGCCCGCCGTGCCGCGTTCCCGGGCCCGACCCAAACCCAAACCAGCGCCCACGTCCGCGCCCACGTCCGCGCCGTCGGCAGCTCTTGACGCCCTCCGCACGTCGCACGCCACCCAACAAACCGAAGACGTGGCGCGCCTAGCCTGCAAAGACGCCGTCGACGCGCGCCTCGCAGCCTGGAAATCGGGCCGGGAGGGCAACATCCGGGCCCTGCTCACCTCGCTCGACGAGTCGGTGCTCTGGCCCGGGATCGGGTGGCGCAAGGTCGGGATGGCGGAGGTGGTGAGCAAAGGGCAGGTCAAGGGGGCGTACGTGCGCGCCATCGCGCGCGTGCATCCGGACAAGGTGCGTCTCCATGGTCAGGCGCGGGGGGAGCGGCTGACGGGGGGACTTAGGTGAACGCGGAGACGACGGTGGAGCAGAGGATGCTCGCGAATGGGGTGTTTGGGGCGCTCAACGAGGCTTGGAACGCGTTCCAGCAGCAGCAGGGGTGAGCTCGGCGAGCGTGGACGGCTAGATTATCTAGTGACTGGACGTATAATTTATGGACGGCCGCGTGGGGGAGCCGTGTCTTGGACTCGTGGTAGACGAGCGCTGGTGCGTTCCTCGAGCGAGGGAAGAAGATAAATCAACTGGAACTTTCGGCACCACATGGGCCGAGTCTTCGGACGGGGTGTTCACCCGCCGGCGACGGGAAGGATCGGACTGTTGACTGCGCTACGATGGACAAGTCGAAGCCCACCCTGAACAAGATAACACCGTTTACATGGTAGATCAGGGAAAATTATGGTGACACGAAGGCATGAAACAGTGCTATGTAGTAGACCGCAAGGGCCCGAGCACAAGACAGCACGTACACGCACCAGCTCCTCACATATCTATCGTTTCTGATTACATACGCGGCGGGTTTTTGGGGGCAGTTGCTCAACGTATGGACAGTCTTAGAGGGTACGAGTCTTATGTACCTGGTTTGTACGGTATATAATATGTGCTGGGTATGGATCTTCGGTTGCACAAAGCTGGCCTCGAACACAGGAAGGTGGCAGCGCAGGAGTCGAAATCGACACTGCTCATTGCTTCCTGCTCGCACGACCCGGAAAGTACTCAGGGGTATGTGCTGGATACATATGCGCTGCATCAATTGACGCTGCGGGCTCCACATGTTCGGCAACTCGGTATGGATCATGTTACAGCAATTTTCATATCGATAGACCTAAGCACGAAAAATACACGCACAGGCGGAGTCGGAATTTGAATCTGTGTACTCCTCGACATTTCCAAAGCAGAGGAGATAGCCCGTCGCTGCGTTCTTCTAAATGACACGCAAATCGCTGAATATATAGGAATTCGTCCCAGGACC
>JBBPLT010000082.1:0-79506 GCA_038089955.1 Strobilomyces dryophilus
CAGCGTCTCGCCGCCCTCGACGCGCAGCACCACCCCTCCCCCGTCCCCGTGCCCCTGCCTCGTGCCCCCTCGATCGACCCCAGGCGCACCCCGCCCCCTTCCGTCCCCGTCTCAGACGCCTCCAACGCCACGATCGACACCATCCCTTCCACCGACACCGCCGTCAATCCCACTCAGAACGCCGTCTATTCCCCCGGCGTCGTCGAGCTCGTCGACCTCGACGTGTCCGCCACCACCCTCGTCGTCGGCGACAGCGACGACGCCTATTTCGACAAGTTCGATCCCTTCCCCGCCGATTTTGCCTTGTTCGACGTGCCACACACCTCGTCCTCCTCTGTCCCCGTCCCCGTCCCCGTCCCCGTCCCCGCCACCCCTGCGAAGCGCATCGACCACACCTCCTCTCCGTACTACAGAGAGGTCATCGCCATCCTCAAAAACACGTTCAAGCTCTCCACCTTTCGCACCAACCAGCTCGAGTGCATCGTCGCGACCTTGGACGCCAAGGACGTCTTTTACCTCGCTCCCACCGGGGGTGGCAAATCCCTTTGTTTCCAGCTCCCCGCCCTCTGCGTCACCGGCAAGACACAGGGCACCACCTTCGTCATTTCCCCCCTCATCTCCCTCATCACCGACCAGGTCGCCGCGCTCCGCAGAAAGGGCGTGCCCGCTTTCCCCCTCACAAGCGCCGCAGAGGAGAACGAAGTCCGTCAAGCCATGCGGATGATGCGGAGCAACGTCGAAGAAAAGCCAAAGCTCGTGTACACCACCCCGGAGAGGTTGCAAAAGAGCGACTGTCTCAGGGACGTCGTCGACCAGCTCTACGCGGAGAAACAAGTCGCCAGGTTCGTCATCGACGAGGCTCACGTCATCGGCAGCTGGGGCAGAGATTTCCGCGCTTCGGTGGGTCCTCCCCCACCGTCCGAAACCCGCGTCGCTGACCCGCGCACGCAGTACGCAGAGCTCAACATTCTCCGCAGAAACTGGCCCGACGTGCCCATCATGGCCCTCACCGGGAGCGCGAACAAGGACGCGATAGCAGACATCAAGCACAACCTCGCCATGCGAGACCCCGTCTGTCTCGCCCAGTCCTTCAACCGCCCCAACTTGCACTATTCCGTGCGCAAGAAGCCGTCCCTCAAGAAGGACCTCGTGCAAAACATCGCCGGGTTCATCAAGACACATCACCCAGACGACACCGGCATCATATATGTGCTCTCCAGAGTAGAGTCCGAAGAGATGGCCCAAAAGCTCAGAGAGGAATGGGCCATAGAAGCCCGGCACTATCACGCAGGCGTCAACAACGAGGAGCGCAAGATCAACCAGGACGACTGGATGACCGGGAAATGCAAGGTCATCGTGGCCACGGTCCGTGTTCGGGTTGCTTCACGCTTCGGCCTCGGCGACTCACCCTCCCGACAGATTGCTTTCGGGATGGGGATCGACAAACCAGACGGTACGCGGCATGTTGCTCCTCGCGACGGCGGCCTGACTCGCACCCCAGTTCGATTCGTCATTCACGCGACGCTGTCAAAGGACATGGATGGGTACGCGCCGCTCCTTCCGACAGACAAGCGTCTGGATCGATTGACTCGACCTCCCAGGTATTATCAAGAAACAGGTCGAGCTGGTCGAGACGGGCGAGCGTCGGACTGTGTGCTGTGTAAGTCCCGTCTCATTCGGACCCCCTTGGCTGATGTTTTTCCCTTCTTCCAGTCTACACGTACAGCGATGCCATCAAGATCGAAAAGATGCTCCGGAATCCCAACAGCAACGATCCCACGCGCGACAAACCTTGTGACGAAGAGATCGAACGCCAGATCGCGAAGCTCGGGGGTGTCGTCGCTTATTGTACCAATGAATCTGATTGTCGACGCGTGCTCATCCTCCGTCACTTTGACGAGGAGTTTAAGCCCGAGGACTGCCACAATCAGTGCGACAATTGCCACAGACCCGGCACGTTGATCCACCGCGATTTCACCGCAGAGGCCCAGCAAGTCATTCGTCTCCTGGAGGAGATGGTGGCCGTGAACAACACGCGTGGCGTGACACAAGGCCAGCTCAAGGACACGTGGAAGGGCAAGAACAACAAGGCCGTCCAGCAGTACAAGGGACTTGGCTTGTACGCGTCCGGCAAAACGCTCGGTCACCCTGCCATCGAACGCATCTATAACCACCTCGCCGCCGAGGGCGTCATATCCTCGTACAGCGTTCTCTCCGGCAGCGGCTACTCGAACACGTACATCCAGGTGACGTCCTCGTTTTCCACCCCGTCGCCCGAACTCGCTGACGTGGTCCGCCAGCTCGGCAACGCTGCGCAGGACTATCTGACTGGAGGCAGAGAGCTGGTGGTGTCGTGGAAAGAAAAGGAAGAAGACGCGAAAGCGTCCGCCAAGAAGATCACCACTGCCACAAAGACCCCGCGCAAAAAGGGCAAGGAGCCGGACGTACTGCACGCCCCGGCGACCGCGTCTCGCTACATGAACTTGTACGAAGACATCGAGGACCCGGACGACCCGGACGAATGGGAGGCGGCCAAGGAAGCC
Organism: Strobilomyces dryophilus; assembly: GCA_038089955.1. Taxonomy (NCBI): domain Eukaryota; kingdom Fungi; phylum Basidiomycota; class Agaricomycetes; order Boletales; family Boletaceae; genus Strobilomyces; species Strobilomyces dryophilus. The sequence continues at coordinate 2,544 of JBBPLT010000082.1, forward strand.
ATCGACGCGTGTGAGCCGACGACGTCCACGATGCCGCAGGCCGGCACGTCCCGGACGGCTGGCTTGACCGAGCGGCCAACGGCGCCGGCCGCGGCCGTGGAGGACGACCCCGCTTCGAGGCTGGAGCGGCTCAGAGAGACGCGACGCCAGGTGGGCATCCCGACTTTTCCCGTTTTTTTCTCTTCGGTCGACGCGCGCTACAGCTCTCGGAACAGTTTGGACGGTTCCCGGAAGACGGCGTGTTGCAGGACGACACCCTCCAACTGCTGGCGCTGACCGCGCCGAAAGGTGCGTCAAGACGGCGTTTGCGCCGTGACGGGGCTGACCGACGACGGGGTCGCAGACGAGCAAGGTTTCAGGAGCATCTTGATGGACACCGAAGATCTGCAAGAGGTCGACGATAAATGGCATTGCTTCGGTCAGGCGTTCCTCGCCGCGTTGCAGAACCCGTGAGTTTTCGGCGCGATCTGGAACGCGTGTCCTAGTGACGTCTGAAGACACAGGTCGTGCGCGCCCAAGACGCTCGACACCGCCAAGCTACGTCGCGACTTTGTCTTCCACGGATGAGCGGGCTGGATCTGTTCTCCGATACCAACGGCGGAAAGCATCTCTCTCTCTCTCTCTCTCTCTCTCTCTCTCTCTCTCTCTTTTGCATGGCGTGTTTGTCTCATTATCCCCCTGGAATCATGTGGGAAACACTGTACCATAACACGACTACTACTACCTAATGAAATGCAGACTAGTGACGAACGCGCGCAGAGACGAGACACGTCCGCAGAGAAGCGAGAGCTAGTACCCACCTCCTCCGGCCTGTGTAGCTCTTTGTGATGCCATTTGTCGTCGCTGTGCGTCCTCGAGCTTGGGGCAGCTCGAGATGCCGTGACCGAGACCTGCCAAAAAAAAAAAAAAAAAAGTAAACGTCAGGTCGTGAAGGAGGCGAACATGGGCAGACCTCCGCAGACAGGACACCCCTTGAGCGATCCGCCTTGCGCCGCGCGGGGATCCTGGATGGTCAGCAAGAACGGAGGGACCCTACACCGCGTCAGCACGACCGAGTTCCTCCGGGAACGAGACGAGACTGCGCGCACTTTTGCCCCGCCTCCATCAACAGATACTTGAGATCCAACAACGTCTGCTCGGGCGTGTTCATGTTGACGAACGTGGTCGCGATCCCCGTCTTGCCGCTCCGTCCCGTACGCCCGATCTGGTGCACGTAGTCCTCGATCTCTTTCGGCATCGAAAAGATGATGACGTGCTGGATGTCGTTGAAGTCGAGTCCCTTGGAGGCCACGCTCGAGGCGACCATGACGTCTTTGGCGCCCGACTTGAACGACTTGATGGCGTATTGCCGTTCTTCTTGCGCTTCGAAAGAAAGAAAAAAGGAATGAGGGACGGGGCGACGTGGGGGGCGTTGGTTCGACGTACATTTGGAACCGTGGATCGCCACCGCCTCGACGCCTTTCAACAAGAGGTACTCCTGTATGTCTGCGGTCGAGCGTCAGTCCAAGACCGGCAGCAAGTGGGGGGGGCGGGGGAACGTTGGAGCGCGCACCGTCGACCTCGTTCTTGTTCTCGCTAAAGATGATCACGGGCGGCGCCGTCTTTTGCAGGCACTCGAGGAGGTACACCATCTTGGCTTCCTGCTTGACGTACTCGACGACCTGCAGGACGTCCAGGTTGGCAGCGCCCGCGCGACCGACGTTGACCAGCACAGGTCTGACGAGGGACTGCTGCGCAAAGTCTTGGATCTTGCGCGGCATCGTCGCAGAAAAGAGCAGGGTCTGTCGTTGGCGCTAGAGACGGAACGGTGGCGTCAGAAACAGCTCCGTCCCTAGGAAAAGAACGGGATGCGACCTTGAAGAAGCTCATGATGTTCCTCACGTCGTCCTCGAACCCGAGGTCGATCATGCGATCTGCCTCGTCCATGCAGAGATACTTGCAGTTCGCGAACCCGAACCGCTTCTTTTCCAGCATGTCGATCAGTCTGCCGGGCGTGGCGACGACGACGTGGAGTCCCTTGTTCAGCACGTGGCTTTGCTCGCCCATGGAAATGCCACCGATGCAGAGCAGCGTGTTGAGAGGCGGGTATTTGGGATCCTTGGCGAGGGCTGCGGTCCAGGAGAGGACGTTTTCGTACGTTTGGGTGGCGAGCTCGCGCGAGGGGCAGAGGATGACGCCAACGGGACCTTCGCCGCGGACAAAGGGAAGACGAGCCTCTTCTTCGAGCGCGAGCATGATGAGGGGGAGGCAGAACGCCAGGGTCTTTCCAGAACCAGTGAACGCGATCCCGATCATGTCCCGGCCAGAGAATCTGCGTGGGCTGAGCGCACTCGGTCGCACAACGGAAGGAGGACCCTTACGCAGTGGGTATGCCTTGAAGCTGGATGGGGGTGGGCGACGTGATTTTCTTGGACCTGAGGAACTGAAGCATGGCGTCTGGTATTTTCATGTCCTAGAACATCACGAGAGTCCTTTGGCGTGAAAAGCGAACGCGTTACTCACTTCAAAGTGCTCGATGGGGGGTGGTACGTTGTCGCCGTCGACGATGATGTGGTACTTTTCGCGCAGACGTCGGTGCTGCTCTTCTGTGCGTTCGCGAATGTATTTTGGAGGTCTCCATCTGGACCGAGGATCAGGGGAGGGGGTCGTGGGCAGGCAGAGGAACGTACGAGGTCTTGAGCGACTCTGAATACTGTATGCCCTTTGCAAGTTCCAGATCCGAGGCGAGCTTTCTCCGACTGGCTATTGCAGCAAAGATTTCAGCGTCGGCCTCTTCGGCCTTTTCGACGTCTGTCTTTTTGGCGTCTGAAGGAGGTTGTGAGACAGGACGGACGGAGGGTGGACGTGACACGCGCACCCTCTGCAGCCTTTCGTGAATGGACCTCCTGTGCCTCCAAGAGGAGCGTTCTCTCCTTGCGTGCGCCTTCCCTGCGCCTCTCGTCCTCGCGCTCCTCGTCCTCCTTCTCGAGCAGCTCCTCTAGCTGTCTCTTTGCCTTTTCTCGCGCGTCTGGGGTGGACGACAGCGCAGAGAGCTTGGCGAGCTTGGCCTCGCGCCGCTGAGCGACGGGGATGTAGGGTTCGTACGTGTCGTCCCCGTCGTCGAGCGTGTAGACGGGCGGCGAAGGCGAGCGTTGGACGCGACGTCGTCTCTGTGTCGGATCGGACATGTCGACGGAAGAGATGCACCGTCACGCGATGGCCGACGAATTCGACCCGACGACGCACCCTCACAGGCGATGTAAGTCTCCCGCTCCGCCCGTCCTCTGATCCCCGACGCATCCTCCCTCAGACAACCCGCTCACCAACACCCACGTTCTCGTCTCTCCGCACCGCAACAAGCGCCCGTGGCTGGGCCAGACGGAGCCCCCCGCGCCGTCCATTCTCCCTCGGTATGACGACAAGTGCTATCTCTGCCCGGGGAACGCCCGCGCAAACGGATCGGTCAACGAGGACTACAAGGCCACCATGGTGTTCGAGAACGACTACCCCGCCGTGCTCCCACCACCGGGACCGGCCGCCCCCGCCGCTCTCCACCCCTTGCTGACCGCCGAGCCGGTCCAGGGCGGCTGCGACGTCGTCTGTTTCCATCCACGACACGATCTCGGTCTACCCACCCTCGGCGTGGACGACATCGTCGCCATCGTGGAAGAGTGGACTCGGATATACCATCGTCGCGGCGCAGAGGACGGCATCCAGTACGTCCAGATCTTCGAGGCAGGCCGCTCTCTCTCTCTCGTTTGCACGGGCGGATGGGCTGATCGTTCCGCGATCAGAACAAGGGCGCGATGATGGGTTGTTCCAATCCCCATCCACACAGTCAAGTCTGGTCCACTTCCGTACTCCCCACTCTCCCAGCCAAGGAGTTGGGCAATCTACGCGACTATGCCCGGTCGTCTGTGGCGACGACCAATGGTCCGAAAGGGTTCCAGGGCGAGCCGTGTCTCCTGTGTGAGTACGTCACTCGTGAGCTTGCTGCAAAGGAACGCGTCGTGGTCCAGAACGACCACTTCGTCGCCCTGGTTCCATGGTGGGCCTACTGGCCCTTCGAAATGATGGGTAAAGGTGCTTTCCGCTTGCGTTCGCACCGAGAGCTCACGACGCTGCACCAGTCTTACCATACAAGAGGCATATACCCTCCCTGTCGCATTTCACCCCAGAAGAGACCCGCGCGTTCGCGGAAATGATGTCCCGTGTCGCGATCCGCTACGATAATCTCTTCTCCTGCTCCTTTGCCTACGCCATGGGCATCCACCAGCGGCCTCTCCCGCCGAAGCGTGTCGACGGCGCACTCGTCCAAGACGAAGACGACGTCGCTCATTTTCACGTCCACTTCGAGCCCCCGTTGCTCAGGAGCGCGACGGTGCGCAAGTTCCTGGCTGGGTATGTCGTCTCGCCGTTTGTCTCGAACGAGAGTTGATACTATCCGCACAGATTCGAAGTGATGGCAGAGCCTCAGCGTGATCTTACGGCGGAACAAGCTGCAGAGCGGTTGAGGGCGTGCTCGTCTGCGCACTACTCGCACGAGTAGTATAGAGTTATTGAGCAATCGGTGCAAGCCCGGGCATCGTTAACTAGACTTGATTCGAGCTCTGTGCAACACGACGAAGACAGCTAGAGTGGTCGATGAAATCCTCATTCAACTAAAGTCGTCAGCGTATCTGGGGGGCGATGATTGCTCACCCCACGTACAAGCCAAGGAACGCCATCACTTTGTGCAAGCAATTGATGTATCTCTACATCTAAGATAAAGCCCCTATTTACCCCAATGCACTCCGAAATATGCCTGCTGAATGCCCGGACTTGAATCCAGCCCTCCGCTTGTCAAGTTCCCGCAGCGCCCGGAGGTTGTAGTATCACTGCGTGAAACCACGTCGATTTCCATTCCACTCCATCACAAAATGGTAGGAATAGTCGGGATCTCTATAGGTCCCCGAGCTCGAGCTTCTCGTTCCTCTCGGATCGTTTTGCGCGCGTTCAGCCTGCAAATTCTCGTTAGACTAGCCAGACATTACTCCGGTCTACGCACACGCTAAGCATCGAGTTCACGTAGGCTGCGGTCGCATGTTCGTCAATCTGGTAGGCAGAATTGTGGAATGACCACGGGCTCACTCTTAGGCAACAAGGTACCCGGGGCTGCAATCAGTAACTGAGACAGTCCACGAACCTGTATGAAGAACTAAGGAATGGCTTCAACTTCGATGTGACTTGAGTTCCCTGGGAAGGCACTTACCGCGATCGCCATTGCTAATGCATTGATGCTACACGGAAAGGGCTGTCAGCTATCCTCGAAATGCCCAGGACTAAACCTACAGAGAGAGAACGCCCACTTGGACGAATACAAAGTTCAGCTTCTTGATGTAGTCACCCTGCCTGACGAACTTTGAATGTGATTCCACTCAATAAGGAGAAGGAAGGGTACCGAGCTGCGCCCGTCCACCCCGGCCGCAGGTAGTAATAAATCGAAGTCGTGATGACCAAGTCACACGATGCACTCGATATGGCAGCCAGCGGCGCAAACTGTGAGCGGTTTGTGAATCTAGCACACACGATTTCAGACCACCGTACCCGATTGATGGATAACGCATAGAACGTTGGTGTGCGGATTCTGCGAAACGATGAGCTAGTCCCACTGATGGTACTTGACCACCTACACACATGCCGTGTACACTGTAGTGTCACCAGCCGTACATGTAAGTAAATGGAGAGGAGCAAAACCAGTGAAGACACACGAACAGAGTCCGAAAACTGGGTAGTTACTGAGTCACGTATACCAACGAATTGGTTGGACTGCTTACCTAGTTGAGCGACGGCAAGTGCCACCTATCGTTTCGGATTCAGCGGATCTTGGCAATATATCTCAACTACAAGACATAGACACACCACCGTGGACGTGATTATACGATTCCGATTGCTAACTGTGAGGTAGAAGCTGACAACGCGGACGACGGAGGGAAGTGCCCTGCTTACTTACTTATCCAGACGCGATGAGCATAAAAGCTATCGAGGGCGTCAGAAAACGGTTAGATTCAGACGTTGTGTAGACGTAGATCCACCTTTGGACCACAAAGGTGGTGAAGTACTTGAAAGAAGTCATCCACAGAGCATTCTGCAGAGCCGAGTACCACTCACTATAGTAAACATGGCAAGCTGAGATGATCTGTGTGCTCAGCGGGGTCAAACAAGAAGACAAATGAGCCACGTACAATGAACGACCTAGAGCGAAAGAAGTGGTATTGTATGAGCTTTGAAGACGAGACCGTGTCACCGAAACGCACTGAGGTATATTGAATGTAATTGTACATTCCGGTGATCGCGTCAAACGACAAGCGATGAGAAAGTGGTAGCAGCCCGAGAGTACCGCGATAGAATGGGTATTGTCGAGGAGGCTACCATAACGTTAGTCACGTTGACGAAATCGGGGTGGGGGCCGAACACACAAGAGGACGAACACCTAGGAACGGATAAGGAACATCGAATAATGCATCCGTCGGGAACGCTCACCAGTAGCTTCAGTTGAATCACGTCGCACGGAAACGCCTGCACGTAGTATATGTACTGACCAATCGAAACGCCATACAAGCTACGTGATTCCCATGGATGTAAATTCATCACGACCGACGGGATTTACGCACGCTGTTGCAGCCATCGTACCTGTAGAGGCAATGAGTATCTGTGCACAAATGCTGTAGTGCCTCATACACACCTATGAGTGCAGGGGCCCAGATTTCACCTGGACTTGCGCTCATGGCACGAATCGTACGATGGGAAAGTACTTTTACTCAATCGCATCAGGAGTTGATTAATTTTTTTTTAGGGCCATCGGTGTTTCGCTTGTGGGGAGTTTAGCCAAAGTTTCGTACAAAGATGTTCCGGTCCAATGAGAGCCCCTCGTAGAGACTCGCGTAGCCCTCGCGAAAGTCTCAAGCGCCGCATAACGAGATAAGCAGGATTGTTCGAAGGAATTTACAAAGCAGCGCTGTAAATCTGTGAATTGACCGGGTTCTGCCTTTTTATTCCATCGCTTGTTCGACGGTCCGCTTGGTTAGGTTTTCAAACCCCGGTCGGGACAATCAGACCAAGCCATGGCCAACGTCGATGGGCATGTGTCCGTCAGGCAATGCAAACGGGCCATCGACGCGCTCCACGCCTACGCCACCAAGCTCGAGGAAAAACGCGCCGAGACCGAGTTGTTGCCGGGCAAGGAGCAACACGTATGGCTCCAGATCACCGTCAAGACGATCTACCCCGAACGAAAACTCAAACCCTTTCGCATGTGTGTCGTCCATCGCTGAATTGATGCCACCGCTCATGCGCTCCTCCGCTGGCAGACCTCTAAAATACCCCTTGGTCGACCCTCGGATGTCGGGCGTGTGCCTGATCACCAAGGACCCGCAGCGGCAGTACAAGGACCTCCTCGAGAGCCACGGCATCAAGTTCATCTCCCGCGTCGTCGGGGTGCAGAAACTCAAGGGCAAGTTCAAAGCGTTCGAGGCGCGCCGAATGCTGCTCAAGGAAAACGCCATGTTTCTTGCGGACGAGCGGGTGATACCTCTCCTACCGCGGCTGCTCGGATCGATATGGTTTGAGGCGAAAAAGTACGTCGAGTTTTTTGGACGTGTTCTGTATGCGTGCTGATACCCCGACGACCACTAGACAACCCATCCCCGTCTGTCTGACGCGCAAGGACCTCAAGGGCGAGCTCGAACGGGCCATCGAGTCGTCTTACATGCACCAAAACAATGGGACGTGCACGTACGCACCTTTGATTCGCTCTACACGGCATCTTGGCGCTCACACCGTCTCCAGATCGGTCAAGATAGGATTGCTGTCGCACACGCCAAAACAAATACAGGCCAACCTCGAGACGGCGCTTCCGGCGATCGTCGGTCACGTCAAAGGTGGCTGGGATAACGTGCAGAATCTGCACATCAAAACAAGTACGAGCATCAGTCTGCCGATATGGACGTGTGATCTCGGGAGTGAAGAAGGGGGACGTTGGGATGGGTTGATTGCGGAAGCCAAAAATGAGATGGTCAGTGAAGAGGAAGGGGACGAGGACGTCGACGAGGATGACAAGGAGGAGGGGGAGGAGGAGGAGGAAGAGGAAGAGGCGAAGCCCGCAAAACCCCAAAAGAAAGCCGCGGTGGTGGGCAAGGGGATCAAGCGGCAAGTAGAGGACCAAAAAACCGAGCAGCCCAAGAAACGACGGAAACCAGGTCGTGCAAAGTAGTCTTAGAATGATGCTCGCTAGACTAGTCCGTCTCCGCGTGCCTCGAATCCACACCGTGACCATGCACGAGCCCAAAGTACTCTCGACCGAACCCCTCGACACTGCACACTCAAAGTCAGTCGCGTTCTCCTCGTCGTCCTGCGTCTATGGACCACGCCCAGGTTCGTCGCGTTGACCAAGATCCACTACCAAGACCAGGACGGTGAAAGGGTACGTTGTCCCGCCTCGCTCGCCCCTGCGACGTCGGCTGAGCCTCGACGTCCCAGCGTGTCTGGGAATGCGCAGAACGCAGAGTCGTCCAAGGACAAACGGGGAAAGACGGTCTGTTAGCGCCCTCCTGCACCGCCTGCCCTCCTGACCCCCCGGTCTCCAGCCGTCGCGATCTTCGCGATCCTCAAATCCAAGACGAACGCGTTCCCGCTGTCGACCGTCGTCCTCGAGCAGTACCGTCCGCCGCTGGATAAACACGTCATAGGCGCGCGTCTGGGCCCCTTTACTCGTCTCTCTCGCTCACGCAACCCCCTCCTACAGAGTTCCCAGCCGGTGTGTGCTCCGTCTCGACCCGATGACGCCCACCCAACACCTCCGACAGGTCTGCTCAACGCACCCACGGCCGCAGGTGAGCCCGACGAGGACCCGCGGGTCGCAGCTCTCCGCGAGCTCGAAGAAGAAAGTGGATACAAGGCGACGCTCGAGGACGTCGTCGAGTGTACGCCGACCCTCGCGTGTGACCCCGGTGAGCCCCCCTTTCGCTCTCGCCTCGCGCTCGACCACGCTCACCCAGACGACGCCGCCTCGGCGCCGGACAAGCAGGCATGACCACTGCCAAGATGAAACTCGTCGTTGTCAAGGTCGAGCTCGACGGCGAGATGGAGTACCCGACACCCCACCCGGACCCGGGTGAACACTTTGTCGTTCGGGTGGTCGAGCTGGCCCAGCTCAAGCGCATGTTGCAAAGTGCGTGTCGCTTTTTTCGCGTCAATGTGCAGTGCGAATGACGACGCATTCCGGTCGCCCCGCCAAAGATTACGACGCCAAGGTGGGCCAACAGTTAATCTGCGTTCAGAACGCGCGTCTGACCGTGCCACCAGGGCTTCATTGTGGACGCTAGGTTATCTCACTTTGCATCGGGATATGATTTGGCGGAGCGGATCAGAAACGGACGCCTCTGAGCAGCGCCAGATGCAGATCGATACGAGATGCGTAGGTTGTAATGACACAGTAATCAATGATGTGCCTTTTTCGACCGATCGATGTGCGCCCTCAGCTTCCGTTGCTTCTCCCTCAGCGATGCCTTCTTCTTCCCCCTCACGGCGCCACTACTGAGTATCATCATGATCGGCTTGTTCCTCGCCTTTTCTCGGTTCGTCGAGCTGCTCGGCGTCTCCTTCCTCTTCTTGCCCTTGTACGATCCGAACTTTTCGCGCCCCTCACGGCCTTTTTCGATAGACGCGACGCGCTCGGAGTAGTCCGCCTTTGCCTTTTTGCGAGGGCCCAGGATGTCGTTCTCGGATATGAACGCGTCCGCAGAACCATCTCCAGCGGCGGCCTTCTTGGAGGCTTCGAGCGCCGCGAGTTTGCGCTTGGCCTTGACGCCACCGCCGTTTTCCACCGCATTCGTCGCAGCTTGGATGCGAAGATCGTTGAGCAGCGCGAAATCGGCCGGCGTCAGGATCTGTTCGGGTGTCAAGGCCGATCGCGACTATCAGCTCAAGGTTCGCTCTCACCTTGGTCGTAGCTAGCGTCGCCGTGCGGACTTCCTGCGCCTCGCCGTCCTTGTCCGCTTCGCTGGCGTCCCGCACCTTGTTCTTGGCTGGGGACGCTTCCTTTTCGTCTTCGCTGTCCGACACCTCGAGATCCTCGCCGTCGGAGCTGACGTCCATCCATCCATCCGAGTCGGATTCCGACGCGTCCGTGTCGACGTCCCAGTTCTCCCATCCTGCTTCGTCGTCCTCTTCCACTTCGCCCGTCTCCTCTTGGCGGAGTTTCTTGAAGTGATCTTCGAGGAGCTGTGACCGTCGTGAGCTCGTCTGCGGCGCCAAGAGGCAAACAAGTCATACAGAGAGACCCTCGATGTCCACGGCTGCGTCCGCCGAGTGTCCGTACGGCAAAGGTTGTCGACCGCTGCTCAACCCCATACTCCCATCCTTTCCCTGTCAGAACCATGAGCACTCCACTCTCGAGCAAACAAAGGGAGACCCGACCCTTTCCCGTCGTTTCAACATTCCCGGGTTGACCTCGCGATAGAGCTGCAGCATCCCACGCGCCGCGGCAGTGACTGCCTTGTCCCGGCTCTTCCTGTACTCGACCAAGTCCCCGAGAAGGTCCTCCTCCATCGCCCACGGTTGGCGCCGGCACACCTCCCGAATAGCGTTGATCCCCGCGGCGATGACTTCGCTCCCCACGCCGGGGTGTACGAACTCTTGCGCGAGTTTCCTGACGACTGGAGTGAGCACGTCAGGCGGGGTGAGGTCGTGCACACTCTGTGCGAGGGCCACGAGAATGGCAGGGACGCGGAGTTGGTGGTAGGTGAGGTATTTGAGGATGTAGGCGTAGAAAGGAAGGACGGTGAGCTTGTGGGAGCCCATGACGCGGGAGAGGAGCTGCATGAGGAGTATCTTGTGGTCGAGGGAGAAGCGTTTGTCGTACCGGCTAAGGTTGTCGTAGAGTTTTTCTGCAAATGACTGCGGGTCGTTAAGGAGCTGCAAGGCCGGAAAGTTGGGGGTAGCGGAATCGGACGACTTGTACTTTTTCTGTGGATGATGCACGCCATGGGTGAGCAGAGAAGGGGATAGTTGGTTGACGAACCTTTTTCGCCGCGTTGAGCTGTCTTTGGAGTTTCTTGTCCCCACTGCGGGTCTTTTTGTTGATCCCGCGACGATGATGGAGCGCCTGGACATCCACTTCCTGTGCCGAATGAGAAGAGGTAGACAATGGGGTCGAGGACGGTCACCTCGTCTGATTCGTCGTCGCTGTCCTCTCTCTCGTCGTCGTTGCCGAGGAAAAAGTGCAGGGACGCGCTCTGCACTTTGAGGACGGGATGAAAGCATCCGAGGGCGACGATGGAGACGCACTTGGCGTCGGACCACACCTGCTTGCGCCAGAGTTCCTTGGTGAGGATGACGGCCCACATGGCGTCCTGGCAGCTTGCGGCGGGAGGCGCGGTCGCGCGGTGCTTACCCTTGTCGCCGAGGACCTCTGCGTCCATGCCGTGTTCGACCATGGAAAACAACATGGCCTGTACGGCGCGGTTAAGCTTGTGGTTCTTGGTGCGGAGGTTGGCAGTGCGGATGTCAGAGAGGATGGTCTTGCGGATGAAGGCGCGGAGGGACGAGGAGGTGGTGCGAGGCAGGAGGGGAAATAATGCCTTGAGGAGGCTGGGAGAGGATCGCGAACGGGGCGGAGCAGCAGAACAAAGGACGTACTCGATGGAAGAGATCACGTTTTTGTTGTGGAGGATGACGAGGTTGTGGAGGATGGACTTGCGGGTGTCGGGGTTGAGCGCGCCATAGTGGTCGAGGACGAGGCTGGAGAGGTGCGACGGAAAGTCGGCGGTCTCCTTTGGATAGCAGACGGCGACCTGGGCGATGAAGGTGAGGAGCTCGCGAAAGTGGGCCGCGTTGTCGTCTGGGCTGACGAGGAAGAGCTGTCGGATGGTGCTGTAGTGGTTGTACTGCTGCAGGAACTCTTCCTTGTACCCCGCCGGATCGCGCTTGATGAGGTTCTGCAGCTGGGGCAGATTCGCGGTGAGGAGGACACCCCGGCCCATCGCAGGGGAGATATGTATCAGTTGCTTAGTCATCGCGGTATATCGAGCACTACGTCGTCTCCGTGTCGGGTGCTGGCGCTGCCCCGCCCCGCCTACCGCGACCGCGGCCCCGTCCTCGCGGCCCGTCACGGCCACCGCGTGCTGGTTTGCCTCCCCGCTGGTCCGCGTCGCCCTGCTGCCGTGCCCCAGCGGGTTTGCCTGAATCCCATTCCCGACTCTCCACCTTGTCCATCTTCCTCCGCGCGTTCTGTTCGCGTGCACGGTCGACGCCCTCCTGCATCTTGCGCGCCTGCGCCTGCTTGACGCGGTCTGCTTCCTGCAACTCTTTGAAGGCGTCCTCGTCCGCCTTCACGTCCTGCTGCCTCTCAGTCCGACTGTCCCCGTGCATGCCGTGTACTCACCCGACGTCGCTGCTTGATCTTCTCGTTCTGTTCCTTGATGCGCTGCATGCGCTCCGCGAGCTCCTCGTCCGAGGGTTTCTCCTGCGCCCCGTCGTCAGTCGAGCACGCGTCTATCGCAGGACTGCACCGACCCGCTGAGGTCCGCCTGTCTTGACGCGTTCCGGGTTGACATACGGCTTCTTCTTCTCTTCTTTCGTCTCCTCCTCTGTCGCGTCTTCGCGTTTCTGTTCCGTCCCCACCTCCGTCTCTTTCTCAAAGTCGAGTCCGAGCGAGTTGGAGTCTGCCATCAAAGTCCACATTCCCACGCGCGTCCCGACCTTTATTAGCTTCCCGTCTGCTTCTTGCTCCCCATCGCCGTCCATGTCCCTCGCCAACAAGCTCTTCGTCGACGACCCCGCCTTCGCCGATGCCATCCCCGGCTCGCGCGTCCTCATCCGCGTCGACTTCAACGTCCCCATGAAGGACGATCCACACAACGGCCGTGTCATCACCAACCCTGCCGTGCGTTCTCCGATCTGCCGATCGCTCCATCCCCTCACCATATCCACCCACAGCGCATCGTCGCCGCCATCCCCACCATCAACTACGTTCTCGATAGGAGTACGCACACTCCTCAGGTCTCTTCCTTCGCCCGCCCTGACGCCCGCGCCTAGAACCCAGGGTCGTCGTCCTCATGTCCCACCTCGGGCGTCCGGACGGAAAGCGATCCGAAAAGGACTCCCTCAGACCCGTCGCGGACGTTCTCTCCGCAAAGATCAACAAGCCCGTCGTCTTCCTCGACGACTGTGTCGGTCCTGCCGTCGAGAAGGTCGTCAACGACGCCTGCGGCGGTGCCATCATTCTCCTCGAGAACCTCCGCTTCTATGGCGCAGAAGAGGGCAAAGGCCCTGACAAGGTCAAGGTCCCAAAAGACGACGTCGACGCCTTCAAGAAGCAGCTCACCGCACTCGGTGACCTCTACGTCAACGATGCGTTCGGCACGGCGCACCGTGCACACGCTAGTATGGTCGGCATCGACCTCGAGAAAAAGGCTACTGGTCTACTTATGAAGAAGGAGCTCGAGTACTTTGCAAAGGTCCTCGAGAGCCCCGATCGTCCCTTCCTTGCTATCCTTGGTGGTGCCAAAGTGTCCGATAAGATCAAGCTCATCGAAAACATGCTCGACAAGGTCAACGCGCTCATCATTTGCGGCGGCATGGCCTTTACCTTTGCAAAAACCCTCGACAACGTCTCCGTGTGTAGAGTTCGCTACTCTTCTTAGCGCTCGTCTCTGAGATCATCGGAAAAGATCGGAAACTCTCTTTTCGACAAGGACGGGTCGGAAAAAGTCGCCTCCCTCATCGAGAAGGCAAAGACCAACAACGTAAAGCTCGTCTTCCCCGTCGACTATATCACGGCCGACAAGTTCGACAAGGATGCCCAGGTCCGAAATATTCCGTGTCGCCGATCCGTTGCTAACACCTTTTGTGTAGACTGGCACTGCCACCAAGGCGGAGGGTATCGCCGAAGGCTGGATGGGTCTTGATGCTGGCAAAAAGAGTCGTGAGCTATTCCGCGAGACCGTCTTGTCGGCCAAGACGATCCTCTGGAACGGGTGCGTGGGACAACCGCCTTGTCTAGATGAGTGAAGTGACCACCCCTCTCGTAGACCCCCTGGTGTGTTCGAGTTCGCTGCCTTCGCACAAGGTTCGAAAGCGCTGCTCGATGCGGCCATCGAGGCCAAACAGAATGGCTCCACCGTCATCATTGGTGGAGGCGACACTGCGACTGTGGCGGCGCAGTACGATGCCGAGGACAAGCTCAGTCACGTCAGCACTGGCGGTGGTGCGAGTCTCGAGCTTCTCGAGGGCAAGGTGAGTTTCCCCTGCTTCAGGATTCTTCACGTGAGACTGAGCTGCCAAGGCCCTTCCCGGCGTCGTTTTCCTGAGCGAAAAGACCAAGTGATTAGATAGACCTGCGAAACGGTAGACAGATGGAGCAGTGGAGAGCGTGGCATTGTAACATCATTGGAACCCCGTCGCTCTCTGGATCGCTATGTATTCTGTTTTTATCGAATAGACGTACTTGTATCGACGTAACCATGTCTGGCCCTGGCCCGTCGACTCGGACCCAACCCGGAGGTAGGTTCGACACGACAGTATGGACTGTACATATTGACCTTCATGTCGCGGCTTAGAGTCTGCCAAGAAGCGCGACGTCGCTGAGCTCCGAGATTCAGAAATCGCAGATGATTCGGACGAGTCCATGACTAGCGCCCGCAAGATCACCAAAAGTGAGCAAGCAAAACGCCTCCGCACCTCCCTCGTGACCGCTTCTCAGTCCACCCCTTCTTCACCAAACCAAGCGCGCCCTCGTCCCCGACGGCTTTCCAGTGGCTCAAGCCCGCACTCGGTCCCAAGCGCACGTGTTTGCACGGCGTGCACCTCGACCCGCTCGCGCGCCCCAAGGTTGCGCTGTTCGACCTCGACGGGACGATCATCCAGTGGAACCAGAAGAACAAGGGCAAGGACGCCGACCCTTCCAAGTGGGTGTGGTGGCGCCAGTGTGTGCCAGCGAAACTCGCGGAGCTGCACCGAGACGGGTGCGTGTGCGACGCACGGCGGACACGACCGTACCAGCCGACCCCGCTGACCGCGCCCTCCTCTTCATGTTTTCAGATACGCCATCGTTGTGATTTCCAACCAGGCGCTCAAGGCAGCGGCGCTGGAGGACTGGAAGAAGAAGATACCCCTCGTCGCGAACGCGGTACGCCCCGTTCCTCGCTTCCCCTCGCTGGCGCTGAGACCCGCCGAGGAAGCTCCCTGGCGTACCCTTTCGCCTGTTCGCCGCATGCGCCAAGGATGGCTACAGGAAGCCGATGCCCGGCATGTGGTACGAGCTCGAAAGCATCTTTAGGGCTCAGCAGGTCGAGATCGGTACGTACTCATACCGCGTCAGGTGCGAATGGACACGACGGTGACGTCGTAATCGTAGATAAAAAGGTCACGTTCTTTGTCGGCGACGCCGCGGGGCGGGCAGGCGACTTCGCGTCGACCGACCGAAAGTGGGCCCTCAACATCGGCGTAACGTTTCATACTCCCGAGGTTCGTCCTGGTCTGTTTCAGTCTGAAGCCTTCTGGTAAAAAGAACGTTCCAGGAATACTTTCTCGGACTTCCAAAGGCGCCGTACAAGCTCCCCGGATTCCACGTATCGAGTCTTCCCCAGAGTGAGATACGTGTTGTTCGCGCGTTTATCGCACGCTGACGTCGTTCATATTCAGCGACGGAGCGACTTTGTCCGCCGACGGCAGAAATCGTTCTCCCGTCGTCTTCCAAGCCAGAACTCGTCCTCCTGACCGGCTTTCCCTGTCTCGGAAAGTCGTCATTCTATCGTAAACACTTTTTTCCTGCTGGGTACGTGCATGTGAACCAAGATACCCTGGGGTCGAGACCCAAATGCGTGAAAGCTGCCGAGGAGGCTCTCAAGGCGGGCAAGAACTGCGTGATAGGTACGCCCCGTCATGCTCCGCTTTCCATCGAACGTGAGTCTGAACGGCGATGCCAGACAACACCAATCGGGACACTGCGACGAGAAAGTTTTACGTGGATTTGGCCAAGAAAATCGGCGTGCCCGCTCGGTGCTTTCTGTTTGAAGGCTCGATGGACCTTGCATGGCACAACAACTTATACCGCGCATATAACCAGCCCCCGTCGCAGGTGAGGGTGTGTCACGCATTCATCGTACCTTGGTCGCTGATTTGCGCCTCGGGTGCGCGCTAGCCGCAGAGAGATCTCCTTCCTTACCTCGCCTTCATCGGCTTCCGCGACAACTATGAGGAACCCCGGACAGGGGAAGGATTCTCGGAGGTGATCAAGGTGGGCTGGGTGTTTGAGGGTGACGAAGAGGCCAGGCAGAGGTGGGGCATGTGGTTGCAAATCGACGGCAAGTAAGGCTCGACGCGATTGGCTAGGTGATACAGATCTATTGGCTCACGGAACGTAACTACATGCAAAAGGTGAAGGAAAACGAACAAGGAAACAAACGACAAGAAAAGGGAACGGTATTCCGCTTCAGATATACGCGTCGCGCGATTAGTTATCCTCTTGCTTGAGTCCGCTCAAGTTTTTCGTCGCTCTATACGGAGGGGTGAATTTATTCATGGATGGAAAAAAAAAAGCAAGTACACGCACTCGACCGGCACGCCGAGCACATCGATCGCATCGATCCGCGTTTGGGTGTCATCGTCCCCGCTCTGATTCGACTCGACAAAGATCTAAGCACTGTTCAGCGACGTCCCGCCGAAAAAGAACGAGAGTGAAGGCTGAGCCACACGCACATGCAGAGTGTTCACGCTCGTGAAACGCACGAACTTGAGCGCCACCGGCCGCCCCTCACGCACGTCCTCCTCGCGGAGCTGGACGACCTGCGCAAACGTCGCGTCGCTGGCGCCCTCCACGTCCGCGAAGCTGATCGCGGGCTTGTTGACGAGGAGCTTGAGCGTCTTGGGTCCGCGCACGGGGTCGGTGGAGGCGCGCAGGACGAGCGTGCGGACGCGCACGGCTTGGTTGAACTGCGTGCGAGCAGCGCGTCAGCGACGAGCCCCTTGATCGTGAGGGCACGGCGATCCAGCTTACGTGGATGTTCAAGAGGAGCTGCGCGTCGGCGCTGCTCTCGAGGTACGCCCCGGGAGACGCGTTCGCTTTCTTGCCTGCGAGGATCGACGCCAGGTCGTGTGGTCTCTCCTCGTTGAGGCAGTTGATCTGCGAGAGATCGAGGTGTTCCAGCAACGAGACCTGTTTCGACGGGGTCAGCGAAGCGGGATTGCACGGCGAAACGAGGTTCGAACGTCGTCTTTAGTTGCCATCTGGGTCCGGATGTGGCGGTCGGGAGTAGACGATGTTGAGTCCCGACAGGAGGTAATTCCCCTGCACCGCCTGCCAGGACCTCACCGGCTCATATTCCTTCCTGCCACTCCTAGCGACCCAAGGCCGCAGAAAAAGCCACCTCTCACGACGCAGCTGCGACGTCACTTTAACGGTTGTTCTTTTCGGATCAATCGGTCCTTTCGTGAACGCTACCCTGTGCATGTACATCGACGGTTCATCGAAACACCTGTTTTTATTCTCCCGTACAAGTGCCAGTGGTATCAACGGCGTGACAGTTGGGTAGTGGGTGCACATCCATCCATTTACACTCGCTCCCTCGCCTCAGCCATGGCAGATGCAGTGGGTGACTTGCTATGTACGAGAAACGCTGGAAAGCGTGATCACACCTCATCAGCGAGCTGCGAGCGGAGATTGCAGCTGGAGAAATGGATGAGACACACCCGTGAATCTGCCTCTCTCGCAAGAGATATCGGGGTGTAGCGCTACCATCAACGGCCACGTACGTACTCTCGATAAGCATTCCACGCGATCTTCCCATCAGGACGAGAACGCTCGCGCTGTTTCTTGATGAGTGTAGACAACAGTGCATCAATCCTTCAATCGCGAACACAGGTGTCCATGTAAGCTGAACATGCAGTTCTAGCACTTAGATGAGTCATACTTCTCCCAAGCATCTACAACGGTATATTGAATGAAGTTGGAGAAGAAATCGATTTTGCCGCGATTACAAGGACATGCGAATGCCTGAGCGGTGCTACCAGGCCCAGCGTCGAGAATACCATCGCATAGTGGCCCGGTCTTCTCTTTTACTTCCTGTCGGAGCCTAGCAGACCAAAAATCGATACTGCAAACGACAGTCCCAGACCATACTTCCCGGAGAAGGCAGAAAACGACGATAGTCAGGAAGGAGCTGATACACTGGCCACAAGCAAAGCACATCATTTTCGGCGGAGGAAACGCAGTAATGCAACAGTTTGTAATCGCTTAAATTAGAGGAAAATGCACTGATGGACGGATCTTTGCCAGCCTGATCTCGCTAGAGTCGAAAGAAAATGGAAGACGGTATCCCTTGTGGTGATGCCGACGTAACTTAAACATTGTATGTGCGCCACACTCGCAAGGTACATTGTAGGTTTTGACCGCTTTGTCTGTCGGTAATGGTGGTCAGCTCGATCAATGTATCCTGATCACACAAATGCGTAAAGGAGGTCCAGTACTTCCAAAGGGTGGTCGCCCGAGCTGCACTGGCCGGACTCAATTTACTGACCCCACAAGGCGGAGTTATTTGGCATGATCACTCGACGCCACTACTAGCTACTTGGAGTCTAGACCGAGATTAATCCCCGCACTCCTGAACATATATGTACACACCGGTTAAGCCCGCGACTCGGGTCGCAGTCAGTAATCGCAACCCTATCTACTTCACACGCTGTCAATTACAGTCTGTATTAAATGACGAAATCGGAGGATCGCGAGAAGCCACCGAAGCTGCGGGAGAAGGTCAGATTCCAGGCCTAGTTCCCAGTGCTAGTGTGCCGCTAATCGAACCAATCGCAGATGGCGGCCGGTGGGCCTTTTGCGGAACAAGGCTGTGAATCCAACATTCTGCAGGGTCCAGCCACCGCTTTCCGATGAACCAGAAGAAGAGTCTCAACATCCGCCCGGGAGTTGAGATCTGCGACGCCTGAAGCAGGGTATCGACTATCCCGGTGTCCCCCGATCACGACGCCCACTTTGATTGTCCAGATCGTTCTAGCCATACCCCCCTCCTCGGCGGGGCGGTCACTTGATCATACGACGTAAGTGTTTTGTCTCGGCATCTCTCTGGATCAAAATTCAATGTGGAACCTTGTCGAGGCTCGCCTGGCGCTGTGAGCCTCGGCGACACCCAAGAATTCATTCCAGCCTCGTCGACGAAGCTCGGCGAGAAGTCAGGCAATCCCTCAAGCTGGCCTCCTGGATTCAGATATCGACTCATCAGGAAACCAGTGCCCTAGCAAGGGCTTATAATCGATTCATCATTTACAAAAATCGATTATAACATATTATAAGACATTATAGCGCTAGGGTTCTGATCCTGACGGAGGAACTGGATCACACTGGCGCAGTGCCAGCATCGCAACAAGACAAGTGAATGTGAAAACCGGTACGACAATGTGAATCACTGCCAATGACCGCTCAATTTCATCGAGGCAGTCGGCACGCGAGAGGCTCGGGTGTTCCAACAGCCTCTTCCGTTCGACAGTACGTAGGGCTTGGGAGGCCAACAGATGGCACGGCGGAATTCAATTTGAAGGCCTCTTTGTGACGAAATACAGATGCGCTCCGTGGCACAGGTGATATTTTGCCCAGTACTTACATCGACAGATCCGACTTACCCGTCAGCAAAGCGATAGATAACAAGTCAGTGCGAGAAGAAAAGATCTAAAGTTCAAAGCAACGGAGAAGCGGGCCGCTGACCACGCTCGAAAAGAAACTTGCAGATATTAAAGGATTAACTGAAGAGTGAGGAAAGGTAGTAACTTAAATTACTCCATGTTTTGATTCATCCCATGCTAAACGATCACACACTCGTCCGTGGCTTGCTGGCGAGTAGGTCGTCCAACATTAGATCGTTTGTTGCCTTGGCGTTTCATTTCCGTCAGTCGATTCATGGCGCGCTTGTTCCCTTGCGCTGGAAATTATCGGTCATAATACCAAACATGAAGAGGAGGAAGTAGACACACCTGCCGCTCGCATATACCACCGCTTCGCGAAATCGACATCCTGTTTGATGCCAATGCCAACCTCTGCGTAATAACCCACTGCATATTCGGCCTTGCTCAGGCCCTTGTTTGCAGCTTTGCGTGCCCATAGATATGCCTCTGAGTCACTCTGTTTAAGGACACCTTCACTTCCTGTTAGATACCATCCACTCAGTGCGAGCTCTGCCTCCGAATAACCCTTCTCCGCTGCTTTGGTGTACCACGCTATCGATCTCCTGGGGTCTACGGGACACGTGAGGGAGCCGTATTCGTAGCACTGCCCGAGCTTGAACTGTGATTGCGTGTAACCGAGATGTGCCGCTTGTGTATAGAGCTGCTTTGCATACGCTGGATCGTGAACAACATACTGGGAGTTGGGCATCTCATGAAGCATGGCAAGTTCGTGTAATGCATGAGGATTTTCGTCGTCCGCCTGTTCGGCAGCACGCTTGAGCCAATTGATGGCTTCGCGCGGGTTTTTCTGTTCGCCGAGAGAACCAAGTAAAAGGAGCATCCCGAGTTTATACATCGCCGCCGTATCGCCGAGTGAAGCCGCTTTGCGATAAAAGGCAGCAGCCCGAGCAGGATCTCGCCGCGTTCCTGCCCCAATCTCATTGCAGACAGCAACACGATACGCCGCCGCAGGATGATTCTGTTTCGCAGCCTGGAGATAGAGGTGATATGCCCGTTCGTGGTCGACTTGCAGACCAAGCATTCCTGTGCCATGACAGTTGGCGAGGAAAAATTGAGCCTCATCGTACGGTTCATTTTGCGTTGCAAGTCTCCGAATGGTCTTCAATGACTCTTGGATAAGTAGATCCCTATATCTCTTTACGGCTCTCTGGTCCTTCGCCTCGGCTCCAATCTTCTTGGCGGCTTCAATAAGGTACTTAGCGTACAGGAAGTGGGCTTCGGGATCGGGGTCCCCTTTGATCCGCTGACGGTACTGGTCAATGTACTCCTTGCTAATGGGAGGGGCTGTAAGGTCGACAGCCTTGGTTTTGCGGGTTGAGAGATCCATAGTTCCGGACCGTTGCAGAGAGCTACCCGGCGACCGCATCTCGAATTCTGGATCATCAAACCCTTGGGGAAGAGTGGGAGATGCGCCATAAGCTCCGGGGCCAGACGGGGCCGGTGTCACTGGCGGTCCTGGGGGTCCTGACGTGTATACACCAGTTGGTGGAAGGTAGGGCATCGATTGACTCGCATGAAGGGGGGGCTGAACGTACTGATTGGAAGAAGAGTAGGGGTTCGTCGGGGGTTGTGAAAGAGGGGAACCTATGCCCAAGACGTTGGATGCCGCGGCGTACAGGCGATCATATTCACCAGGACGGTTAGGCCCAGGATG
Organism: Strobilomyces dryophilus; assembly: GCA_038089955.1. Taxonomy (NCBI): domain Eukaryota; kingdom Fungi; phylum Basidiomycota; class Agaricomycetes; order Boletales; family Boletaceae; genus Strobilomyces; species Strobilomyces dryophilus. The sequence goes on from JBBPLT010000082.1 coordinate 23,902, forward strand.
GGTATGGCCATAGTGTGGCGGCAAGTTTTGTTGAGAACTTTGCCAACCTGGCTGAAGCTGTCCTTGAGGATAGTACGGTGGTGGGTATGGAGCTGACGACTCGAAGGAAGGGTATGCACTGGTAGGGGGAGACGCTGCATCGTCATAACTGTACATGCTGACAATGTCGGTATCAGCACCAGGTTCCCCACTTTCGGGGTAACCAATATAGCTTCTGTTCGGGGACAACTCGTCAGCACGGCCCTGGTTATACATAACACCGCTATCATCAACTGGATAGCGAGGGTCTCCCGGCCTATGAGGACTCAAGGAAAGAGTCGCGTGAGTGGCAGGAGGCAGTGTATTAGCGTGCCGAGGGTGAAAAAATCCTCTTTGTGACGTGGGATGTACCGACATGGATGTTCCGGCACGAGGGATGGGATCGTGACTGAACGACATAGCGCTAGACACGCGAGGTGGTGGGTCATTCAGTCGCATAGAATTCATGCTATCAACAAGGGCTGATGCGTCACGGTGGATGGACGGTAGGGGACCAACGCGGTCGAGAGAGACGTCATACTCCGGGGGCCCTCTGGAAGACAAAGAAGGAACGGAGTGGTTAGCATGGCGCATGTGCATGAAGCCGGCTTCTGGATTGGGAGAGTCAGCAATACATGTACTAATGGGAGCAGGAGACGTACGAGGGTGTGAGTAGAAATCATCCGCTAGACCCCCAGCATCGTGAGGAGGATTCCCGGGGGCTGCATTTGGATAAAAATCTTCAGGAACGGAATGGAAACCTGCACTTGATTCTCCTGCCGAGGAAGGGGCAGACTTGTCCATGTCACTCTCCGGAGCATCATAAGCAAGACCCGACATGATACAAGTAATGAGGGAATGGGGGTGAGGACTCGTCGCACGAGCTGAGCTAAGGAGAGGAACTTCGTCAGTTGCACTTGCGGAAACGAGCACTTGAGGAGTTACGGTAGCACTTGGTCGAGGCAGACCACACGTTTCCCACATGCCACCGTTGATAGACAGGCGATGTACACTAGTACTCGAGCACAAGTATTACGCTACATCGAAATAAAGCACAAGACATGTTGGTCTACTCTTCCAGCACCATCCCATCCAGATGGCCCTCCTGTGACTCCTTCGCTTCGTCTTGCTTCTGTTCATCGTCATGTGTGTCGATGTCCACGTGGTGCGATGTTGAATCTTCGCCTTCAAGTTTCATTTCGACATCCTTTTCCGCCAAGTCATCGTCAGAAATCCTAGACCACTCCCACTTCTCAAACGTCCGCTCAATCCGCTGTCGTTCCAATCCTCCATCGATCTTCCGAGCCCTGACAGTGATCTCCCGCTTTCGCTCCACCAGTGCCTGCCGCCGTGCCTCACCTCCTGATACACCATCGTCCCATTTCACCCACCGTTGCTCCCATCCATCCTCCTCCGGCAACACAGCCAGCACACTCACTATCTCTTCTTCTTTTGGCAGATCCTCTACCACATCCCATCCCTTTGGCTGGAAATTCCGGAACTGCACCCTTCCCTGCGTCGTCCCTGCCTCTACTCCCTGCATCTCAATGGGCGACCGTTTCCTCTTAACCCCCCCGTTCATGTGCGCGTTTCCATTCATCAGCACCTTCTTGAGCGGTCTTCCATGCTCCTCGTCGTCACTTGTTGTTCCTGCCGCCAGCCGGACACGCCATTTTAGCTCTCTGGCTAGTGCTGGCGCGTCTTTGATTCTATCCGTGGGGACCTGTTCTTTTGCGTCTCGTTTGGCTGCCTCGCTTCCACGTTCCATGGTTCGCGCTTCGGAGACGAGGTACGAGCATAGTGCCTCCAGTGATTCCAGGACTCGGGGCGGGAGCTCCTCTTTTGCCTTAAGATCACGAAGATACTTGTCGGCAACATACCAACAGAGTCTGAGATGAAGGCGTGTTAGTCTTAGGAAAAATAGACAGAATTTCAATATACTTGGTGAAATAAGGAAAACGAAATTTTTTAGGGACTCGTGTAGCTTTTTCAATCTCGACGACCTTGAGTTCTGTCACATAAATGAGCCTACATGGAATGGCTCGGCCGCATCCCAAACACTTACGCGTGGCAACATTATATGAGTGCAAAAAGTTCCCCCCAAACACAAGTGAATCCGTGGGTGTGTGCTAAATCCTGTGTCATAATAGTGGAGCGCGATGGAAGTAAGAAAACTCACGACAGCATGGATCCAGCCGGTGGGTATAATCATAGTGTTGCCGGGGTAAAGTGTGACTTTGACAACCTCGTCAACCATATCACCTAGCCATATATTCGATTGTAGTTCAGTCCCCGACCACCGTTCATACGCAGCTAAATTGGCAGGAGTAGGACGAATGAAGTAAAAGACCTTTGCGTGACATGTTCAGAGTGACACAAAGACCCCAAAGGAGACCCCCACCTTGCATCCCTTCAGGATGTGGTAGTATACGGAGGAACCAGCAAAGTCGACATGCCAATCCTAGTCAGAATTCAGTACGTATGCTCGTGGAGACAAAACATTGGAACATACCGTCCAAGCGGATGAGACGCCCATCAAACAATATAACTGAACCTTGGGATATGCATGCCCCTTTCCTCTACGCGTGCTGGGCCAAAACTTGTCTACCCAATCCAATTCGCGGACTAGTCGCGGTGGCAATACACGATCCGCAAGTGGCGTTCCCGAAATTTCGAGCGAAATGACATTGCGTATTTTGTCCCTGGTTGACTGTTCTTTGTTGTAGTACTCCGCCCACTTTCCGAGGGTCCACCCCGGAGAGTTCGACTGAGTAGCGACGTCTGCGAAGAGATCGTCAACATTCCAAGTATGTTAACTGAGCATCATACCTATGACTTCCACCGGGGTCTCGTGCCCGACAATATCCGCTACGTCTGTGACTGTAAAGTTGACATCCGGCATTTTCATCCCGAGCCCTTCTGGGTTCTCGATGACGATAGGCTCCTTCATGGCATTTTCATCGTTCTCTAGCCACTCGAGACCAACCTCCGACCCCTGCATCCGCTTGAACTGGTCGTCTTTGATCGGTTTCGACTGGATGACGCGTAACCATCTACTGGGGTCGGCTTCGACTCCCGCATTCAAGTTGGCATAGTCGGGCTGTGTTCGTTTGCGTGCCGATTTACGGGCTGGGGGTTTAAATGTGATCGTCCGAGAAGGTTTCTCAAGAACGCACGACTTGCAGTACCTATGGTCATTGTATGCGTTGCGCATACGCATTATAAACGGATTTCTGAGTAGTGGCTTAAGTATGGACTTGCCATTTGTCGATCGTGTCGACGTCCGCGCCGTTTCCAGCGCACACCCAGTGATACCAACTCTTACAAGCATCGCATCTTATCCAGCTTTCCTTGGAGACTGTTGACTGTAGATCAACTGGGAGGTCTTTGCATGCTGGGCAGCTGTCTTCCTCAGAGGCTATTGCAACGGGCGCAACAAAATCTTGCACCGGTTCTTGTACTTCTTGAAGTTGCTCTGGTGGTCCCGGTTGCTCGTCGTTTACTGGCACTGGTGTCAGCGATGATCTCCCTGACAACGGGGAGAGCGGCTCTAGTTGCGGGCTCCGTTCCTGTAATTTTTGAGGATTTGATCGCGTCGTTCTGCGTTTACTGCGAGCCATGTTCAAGCAGTGACTGTATGGATACTGTAAGGGGCACTAGATGCTCACGCAAAAAGTCGTGCGACTAGAGCACTGAAGAAGCCTATGATTCATTACGTAAACTTTCCTTTTCGGGTTTGGCACTACTTGAGGGCGGACTCCCAGCTCAATCACCTCAACTCTTTCGCAACTCACACCGTTCGAAGATCTGGTGTTCACATTACTTTGATTACTATCCAATTCTGCCCAACCTACTTCACTGGCAGGTTACCCCGGACGGCCGGGCCCTCGATAGTGTGTATGTTGCTATATCATCCATACGGACTACATGATAAGTAAGATAGTAATTTAAATAACCTTCCCCTTGCTGAGTGTGCAATCTATAGTCTGATAGATATTGCAGAGAGATGAACAAGATAATAATGACTGAATGAAACTATCAGTCATATGTATCTGCATCACCCAAATTGGAGCGCGAGAGGCTGCATAGGCACCGTTCCCCTCAAGGAAACTGTCAAGAGGTGCCGACGAGGTCCAAACAAGATTTGCTAAGCCGTACCGTTGGGCAACTGCCGGCGGATGATCATTGTAACCCTCATGACGCACATCAAATGCACATCCTTTGTGCTTTCCAGAAGCAGGAATGTTGTGTTGTGAGGGAGTTAACTCCATTCTCATGCTGGCAACATGGCAGGAGCCAGGATCAGGGTGAGGACGATCTACCATTCTTGCCAACTGCTATATGAAATTTACGTAGGTTTCGTGCGCACTCCATGGCATTTTTGAAAATCTCAGCCTGGACAAACTCTAACTCAAGGCACGTTGTAGCAGTCATGCCCTGCGCCCTGCGGTCGAGGTCGCCGCAGCCTCGCAGGGTTGATTGGGTTTTTCCTATCCCACGATAGATCATTGACTATGGTTCACTGCATGCCTCGCTAGCTCCAAGCTGCCCACGTTCCTTCTAACCACACTACTGACACAAAATTTAATTTTGATGCAGCTGGCCTTGTTAGCTTCCAACGTTGTAGATTAATAGGACTCATCCGTAGTACCATAATTAACTCTTCCTTCCTTGGAGCTCGACCAAATGGTGATCCAGATCACTTACGATTGGCGCACGCGTTTGCAGCTCTTTCATGATTCGTTGGCAACAACCGGCAGATAACTGGACCAGCTGACATGTAGTCGTTCGTCGTCATTGCCGACAAAATACTGCACCGTTTTGTAAATTCCTTCGAATAACCCTACTTATGAAGTAAATTCGATTACATATGCGGCACGAAAGAAAAGAAAAGTCGGTGCGCAGCGCTCAAATATCTTTTTTTAGAGACAGGTCATAAGCGATGGGATTCTTTACTCTCTGCTTGGCGCTAGGTAATAAGTAGCCTGAGAATGGCTCTTTCCCGTCTAAATTCCGCGGATCTTTATGGATCTTGCACGTTGCCGTGCCGCTTAACAATTATACACAAGTCAGGATTGAATTGGCTGCCAATCAACAAGGAGGACTGAATAAAAGAATGCGATTTTTTTCCCCCCCTCGTCACTGTCGATAGTATACTCTGCAGCTGATATGATAGATCTCTCTCGCAGGATCATCGACTAACCATATTTGGGATAACATGGCCCTTCTTCCTTACCTCATCGCGGAAACACACCCGCTAGAGAGTGGCGCATTAACAACGCAACTCTTATCGATCCATTGATACATACATACGGTCACCAGGGAGAATTCTGTATTCGTTGATTGAATTGATAATGGGCGTCAGGTTCTGCTTATACCTTATTTGTTTCGTACACCTGAAACGGATTACAACACCTGAGGTCGTCGCGGCGTGATAAGCTGAGGAAAGGGGACTTTCGTGCTTTATGGTTGAAATGCGGGCTTGGCCGTTCAGCGCGTAGCTCACTAGACCCATTCAATAACAAACTCCAGTGGCGAATATAAGTCTTCAACCAATCATAGTGTAGGCCATGATCGATTCTTTCGTATCTTAGAAAACATTACGGGTATCTCAAATCTAGGGGATATACCAGTACAACTAGCTCCGTGATGCCAGAGTTCCGTATGTTGGTACACATAAATTGTGTGTTTTGGGAAGACGAGTGCGATAGCGCATAGAGTAAGCAGTATTAGGAGTAATATGACGGGCGGTTCCCAAGTGAAAATCCGTCATCGAAAACAGCGTCAGAAGCCGTCAGAATGACGCGTGGGTCAAGAAATTCGCTATTGAAAGGCGTCCACTGAGCTCGAACTTCGGATCCCACAGGGTTGCGAGAATCAGGAGTTCCCCCTACTGTAAACGAAAATTGATCATCGGAGTCATCCCCGAAAATTGAACGCTTGGCTTTCATAGCAGACGTAACGATCGGGTGGTGTGGCGATGGAACTGGTGAGCGGCTACCATGTACAACGACCGTTCCTGCAACGGAACCAGAAGTAGATGGTGGAGTGTATGGCTCCCAACTACCACTGCCGTCCGTTAGCGCAGTGTCCGGTCCACTGTCATCGTGCGGGAAGGACAGCGATAAAGGTGGTAGGTGAGGGCGAACTTGCCCGCCTGCTGCAATGAGAGAGAGGGGTCGAGGCTTGGAAGTGGGGGAGGTGGAACAAGGTAGAGGGGTATTTTCGTTCAAACACGGAGAGTGACCCGGGCTTTGTTTGATAGGAAAAAAATTAGGTGACCGCTGGACTTGCTGTCGGCCGGTGTCGCGTTCCAATCGAGCCTCCCATTCAACATTTAAAATCTTTTCTCGTTCCTCGCCGCGGGAATATATCCAGCGGACCTCATCAAGGGCTTGAAGGCAAGACGCCACGCCCTCTTCCCAATCAACGTCCGATCCCGCACCACTCCGCTCTGCGTCAAACTTATCGCTTTGGGCGAGAAGCATACCGGCGAAGAAGCATCCATCACGGATTAAGCCTGTATCATATGCGAAGAAGCTCGATGGCACCTTCAGATGACGTTGTAGCATTTCGATGACCCGGGGGAGGAACTTTCGACACCGTTGCACGGCACAGATGTGGAGGCTGGCCCGGTCAGGGTGGGCGTGACTGTTTTCCGTGGAATTGGGGAGAGCTTCGCGAACAATGTTGAAGCATCCAAAGATGAAAACCTGCCAACCACTGACAAAGCGTTCCACATCCTCACCCCGGATGATGTCACCCCCAGCAGCGCCAACGCCAGAAGGGTTGCGACGCAATCCTTCAAAGTTATCCCAACAACGCTCAAGCTCATCCCAAATTTCTATGATGGTTTCCTTGCGTAGAGCGACACCAGACTCAGCTTGCCGACGGGCACGGGGGCCGGTCAACGTGGAGTGTATGGCACGGCAAACTTGGGAGACGGCCAAAGAAAGCGAAAAGTACTGAGTTGTCACCAAGTAGGCTAGGGAGGCTCGGGGATGACTAGCTTCCAGAGGGGTGACAAAAGGGAAGGTTGGCGTAACAGGCGAGCTGGCTGTCGGCGAAGCACAAGACGAGTCTTCGCAAGAAGTGATGCTATGAGAAGCGAATGCGCAATACCGGGGGGGAAGAGTGCTCTCAAAGGAAGCGAGATCGTCTTCATCCCTGGAACAGTAGATTTAGAGACAACACACAAAAAGCCACTGTTGTCATACAGTATGAGACGACCACCATTCAGTCCCGTGGTGATACCTTCGTGTACATAGGCATACCAAAACACCCGTACCCGGATGAGTGCGTCACAGTATGGTCCTAGACCGCTGTTGATAGATGGAGGATCGACGTTGCATAGCGAGTAAACTTGAGACAATGTTGCTTTGTAAGTGGTCTGGCGAAGAGCCGATGAGACATTGATGGAGGTCATTCAAATGTGCACTCACTAGATGCTCTATAGGGCTCTGAATGCCTGTTGGGTACAATGAACAACAGGACGCCACACAGCAGGAGTAGACTGACCATGAGTTAATGGGAGCAGGAGCAGGAGAACTCTGACGCCATCCCACGACGGACGGCGTAGCAGTCCGTGAAAGTCCACTAGTGTGAGTATCTCTTTTGTCATGGCCTCAGTGCGCAGTAACCTCGCGCGTCTTTTAGAATTGGAATGCCTCTCGCCACCTTCAACGGTGAAGACAGGACTGCCGTTATCCTCTCTTGCGCCGTCTTCAGAGTCCTCGCGACCAAATTCGTCTATTCCAAAAGACGCAGCCCAAGTAATCAGTAGCATCGTGAGCATTTTTCCTTCGATGTTAAGCGGAGTGGTGCCATCTATGTGAGCCATATATCTGGAGGTGAACTCGCCAGGTTCAATGATTGGACCTGCAAGAGGTCAGTATTCCGAAAGTAAGGTAGCCGATCAGAAACTGACGCTGGACGCAAAACCTTCGGAAAAATGAAGAATTAAGGAACGGGAGTTGCATGTCTGGAATGCAACTGTGACCAGTAGTAGTGGTCGACAAGGTCGGCATTGGCGCTTGCGGGACCGATGGGGTGGGCGAGGTCTCATCTGACACTTTTCCGTAGCGAGCTCTGTAAAACGAGAACTTTGCTTCAAGAGGGGCGAATATAGGATGACTGTAGGACTTACTCGACTTGTTGAAGCCGCCTGCCACGTCTAAGCAACTTGACTGCCTTGACCTCTGCGAACTCGTCTCTGAAATATCAATCAGCGAGGACGGGTGACAACTAAGGTAACAGCCCTACACGCATCTGATGTTGCGCTCTCTGCAGTTTGAGCACGAGGGTTGCTGTAAGCTGTCGGGGGAGCTTACAGTATAGAAGTCTTTGAGATCGCAGCGAACCCTATGGTCTTGTCCTCAATATGCATACAAGGTGGAAAAAGACCATGTTCACGACCTTCTCATACGGCACGCACCACATGCAGAGAACTGCTGTCTCGTGGATTTGGGTTGACCCGGCGTCCGTCGAGGATAAGGAGCACTAGCGGACGACGGGGTCCGCAGCATGGAAGATGAAGGCCGGCGGGACATGGAGGGGATGGATGGAAGGTGTGATCCTTGACGAAGATCGGAATTCATCAGGGTGTCAGGTGGTGGACCCTTTAAAATGTGCGGACTGATGACAACATGGATCGTTAACGTTGATGTGTTTTACACAGCCAGAACGAGAAGCACTGGCCTAATCCAGCCCGGATAAAAAGACACGAGAAAAGCGGATGCCGTAAGTCGAAGTCGACCATCCACGCAATTGGGGTCAGGCTTTCATCCCGCTCCGGTCTAGCCTAATGTAGGATTATTTTTTCGTCACAAACCTACATATCGCCTATTGATTCGATCAATGCCACAGACGCACCTTTCCTATCGCGACAGCGAGGGGCTCGACTGAAGAAGTTCCTGCTTTCTTTTGGGAACGCGGGACAGGCACACGGGCATGGCTGAGCAAGGGAAAAAAGGTAGCCGTTATCCGGTGAGACGTGTGCTTCCATCTCCGGCAAGTGGGGCGTCCCGCCGCGACGAAGTTTGCACACGAATCATTCAACGAGGCTTCTCATGCGGCATCATATGACTCAGGTCTGAGGCATGTACGGATTCAAATTGGTTTGACATATCCGGGAGTGCCACGAACCCCTCTGAATCATTGCAAGTTGTGGACATCGCCTGGATTGTGTAGATCCAAGGATGACATGGTCCGGCGAGCACATTGAACTCCCAGGCTCAGATCCAGAGTTCACAACAGTCATCAATTTGGTGAAAGCCCAGACTTCGCGTTTCGCTCAGCGGTTGCGTCGAAGATATAGGTTGTTTCATCGGAATTTACCGTAGCACCAAGAAAATGTATTGCTGATAGATTGCTTGATATCGACTATTCGTCGGACAGGCGCTCAGTCACCTTCCGCTCGACTGCGGAAAAGTAAATGTGATTGGATGAAGCAAAGGAGAAAAGTATTATTGCCTCCCAGATTCTCCGGATCTCGATCAAATAAGAATGCTTCCGAGGTTGCGTCATTTCCGAGCACAGGTTTGGCTGAACATGAAGCTCCGTGTGTGACGCTGTCACACTCTCATACAATATTCCCTAAAGTAGATACGGTGCAAGACCGGGAAAGCCCAAATGACGCAGGCTATTCGGCGACTACTGTAGCCGTGCTCTCGCACAGCGCTCCAAATCCCCCAGCCTTTGCGATAGCTTTCTTTAATTCATTGGCCGTTCGTTGTGCGGGATTGAGTCGACGGTCCCGCGCCATTTTCTCTAGGTTATCGCCATGCTTGCTGACGAGACGTTCTAGGTAAAGCCTTTCCCCGAATGACGTGTGTCGCTCGCGCGTAGTCGTACAAGCCGCGAGCTTTTCCAAATCTATAGGATCGTAGGTGAGTTACTGGGTCCTTTTTTCGGTGAGAAGAGGATGAATGAGTTCGCTGTGTCGACCTTTCGGTAGCACTTTGACCGTCATCGAATATGCGAGTTGTGAGGTGCGATCATAGGCTAACCTTGAACGATGGTATCCTTCATGCATCCCGGGCCCAGCCTCTCCCACGTTTCAGGACGATCATGAGCCCATATCCGCAATTCCGATTCCGTCATCACTACACCATCGAGTGCCAGCTCTCGTTTCGATGCATGATCTACCTCTTCGTCGCTGGGCAGTTCCACGCGAACAACAATACCAGACGAGTCTCTAACTATTCGCCCGAAGCCCTTTGGAAGGGACGACGCGACTGTGTGTCCTTCAGAAATCGAGGTCCGTGTTTTGTCAATCACAGATTGAGCGGCTGCGGGAGCATCAACTAGATCAGTCGCGCTGGTTCGACTGAGGTTGACTTCTGAACCGCCCGACGGGACAGGATTAAGGTTGTGCTGAAGTCCCAAGGCGAAGTAACTATTCAGACGATGTATTACAGAGTCAGTCATTTGCCGTTGTGTGAGACAATCGGTAAACGCACTTTTGCCGGACGGTTTTAGATGGGTCCCATGCATCTTGCAATTTTTTTGGCCCGCGGATAACTGCGGCCGTTCGATAATTCCAAGTCAGCATTTATTCGGTATGTACGGCACCACAATTGCGAAGGAAGTGGTTCTTACCTGGCATCTTCTTCTGAAGTCGCTTGACTCTTTTGGAACGCGAGATGGGCTTGTGGGTAGAGGACTTGGCCTTACGACGTTGGCGTGGATTGGCCATGGGGATTGTTGTGCTGCTACGAGTCGTCTAGTCTGCTGAACAAAGTTGGTCTGACGACGCCGGACGGTTCCGCGCCAAGATCTCGAATTTCAATCTCCGCGGCGATGATCTGGAACGTCTGACAGATTACAAACTTCAAAGCAGCCTAGAGACCCGTAAGCGACGCACCTTTCAATTTCGTCGCCCAACGACTTCGTCACCCGACCGTCGTGCGACAGTGTCGCAGCGAAGCTTATCCGAGCATTTTAGTGAACCGCATTCAACATTCCACACGGCCGCCCAAGGCTCACGAAGCGATGCACCTCCCTCACGTCAAAGCCGTCATGTTCGATGTCAGTGCTACCGCGCTGTGCACCCGGCCATTCTCACTGACACCACTCCGGATCGCCTGCCGTCACACCTTGCATGTGGTCCGTCGCAGATTGGCGGCGTTGTTCTCCGGAGTCCGTTCGTTGCGATCTCTGACTACGAGATCGAACATGGGCTGCCGCCCAACTATCTGAACGTATCCATGTGCGTATGCCGCCAATTTCGCGTCGCGAGGATCCTTATGGTACTTGCAGAGCGTCCCGCGGGCCGTCTGGTGCCTGGCAGAAGTTCGAACGGGGAGAGCTACCCTTGTTCGATTTCTATACAGCATTCGGCCGCGACCTGTCAGACGCCGTAAACGGGAACATGTGGTACACGGAATACTGTGAGCGGAAGCAGATTGGTGTGTGTGGTGCGGTCCAAGTCAGATCTCCGCAGCGTCTTACCGTCCTTAGCGTGTCCCAAGCTTCCCGAGGAGCTCGAAATCGACGGCCGTGACGTGAGTTTCAGTTATTGAAGATGGTTAAACTGCCGGGCTCAGTTGACTAGCTTTTTGGACGCATGATGCGATCAGCGAGTTCCTACGACGCCCACATGCTCAAAGCCATCACAAGCCTCCGAGGTGACGAACGTCCCACCTTCCGCTCTGGTCTCGATAATGGAACAGCATATGTGTAGCTGTCGGAAAATGGCGTGTCATAGCGCTTACCAACAACTTTGGAGGACACGTTGGCACGGGAGAGTCACCGTCTCAGGAAATCCCCGAGACCGAACTAATGTTCCTGGGATGGCAAGACGGACCTACGCCAAACCACCTATGCGCTCTGTTCGATCATTTCTACGATTCTAGTGCAGTTGGCTTACGGTAGTCCCGTTACTCTACCCCACGATCTGTAGGGAATTCAACGCCAACCTGTAGGAAGCCAGATCCGCTGTTTTTTCTCCATGCCTGTAATGAAAGCCGTGTTAGTCCAGGTCAGGTCATCTTCCTGGATGACATTGGAACGTACGTTGTCCTCTGTCACCGTCGGTCCTACTAAATCATGTACCTAGGAACCTGAAGACAGCCAAGCAGCTTGGAATGACCACAATACGTACGTAGGAATAGAATGATCTCCGCTATGTCAACGGCAATTGGCATCTTTCATTTGTTTCATGCCGACATCCAAGCACTAACACAAGCCCATTAGATGTAGCCATTGGCGGTACACTCCAGGCTGTCAAACAATTGGAAGAATATCTAGGGATTGATCTATGCGCGGACATCACAGAAGGGTACTCGAAGAGGTCGAAACTATGACGACTATGGCCATAGTTCGATCAATCATATCCCCGCTCTCTACGGCTATGCCGGCAACGGCGCATGTGGTGTAGTTAGGCGTTTGATAGCGGATCTAGACCTCTATGAACAATCAAAACGGCTTGTCTGACGCGGGCGTCTTGTCCTCGTAATAGCCGCCAAGCTGGTCGTCGAATTTGAGCCAATGCACTCGGGACGGAAAAGAGATAAAGCTCACCAGTGGCACCTTAACTAAAAGGCCGTTTCTGACAACCGGTGTCACAGACAGTAACTACGATGAGCAGAAGCCTTGAGGCTGGATTTGAACTCAGAGATACGCGACACGTACAAACAGCGCAGCGGTTCCTGCACCAACACCCCAGATTCCGAGGGTGGGCGCCCAGCGTTTTAGCCACTATAGGACGTATCGGCGTGTCTGCCACTTGAAAAAGGATGCATGCTCACGGTCGTTCCCAGGCCATACGTAGAGGTGGGCTGAAATGCGAGTTGGGACATGACTCTGCGCGTCGAGAATTTGTTCTAGGTCGTCGAAAGTTGGCAGAGTTGCGCGACTTTAGCGCAAACTTCGGGCGCAAGCGGATATGAAAATCGCACGTGACTCCTCACAAGCACCGCAGAACATCTCAAACAATATATCAAAAACCCTGGTCCCTGTCCAAGGCGTGACTGATCTCCTTTCGTTCTAGACCGCAGTAAGGAGATAAGGAGAAAAAATAATTTCGGTCAGAGTTTCATGTCCAACTAGCCAGTGGAGTTGGAGGTCATCACAGCTCCACTCGTTCTTTCGCAAAGCATTCTACGCTAGCCATTTAACACGGCGGGAAACGGGCGTTTCTTTTCGACGAAAGCAGACGAGACGATCTGGGAGATAGCGTTCTTAGGCAGAATGTCGGCCTTAAGGTGACAAGGGCGAGGGACGGACCGGCAACGGAGGTAATCATATCGCTCACGCCGTTGTGATGTGTTATCCAGTTGGTCTGCATGTCAACAAGTGTGGGAGGATAAAGGGGCGGTGGGGACGGCGAACTGCGAACTGACAAGGTTTCACCCATGGAACGCCGCAGAGGTCCTGAGGGAATTTGTTATCCTCGAAATGGTTTAGTCTGCGGCGTGGCTAGTCAGAAACCGGGTCGAGTTTACCGAGACGGTCGTTCCTATAGCGAAGCGGGATCGCAACTGTGCAGCACCCTCGCATTGTGCAACGTTCCCCCATTGACACGGATCATATGATGCTTATAAAAAATCCTGCACAGCTGATAAGGTTGTGCGAAAGAGGCTAACCATATTGGCTCGTTGACTTACCCGCGACAGTGCGGAGATAATCTGCCTTCTTCTTTCGCGGGTACTCTGCAGGGGATATACTAATAAGTAGGGGCGTTGTTAGCCGATCAACGGTTGTGAATGAATGTCCTGCGATATTACCACTTCCATTCCGCGGTGCTAATTTGGCTCTGCCTTAATGATAGCGCGTCTCCGTATCATCAGATTGGATGAGTGATAATGAAGTTTGGGAAGGCATCTATATCGAGGTTGATTGATTCTGCCCAATGGTCGGGATCGCGCAAATGACTGAACGAACAGTGATCCATGCCGAACGGAATAAATGCGACGCGCAGCTTCTCATTGTGCTGATGACCTGAACGGGTCCTGCTTCAAGTGGAATAGTTTGCCGACCAAAATCCGTAGGGGCCACCTTCCAAATCTGATTAGCCGAGTGTTCGACACACCACTAGAATGTCATTCTCTGCGCTCCAAGCTCGTAAAGTGCCCAAATCAAACCGTCCCCTATTGTTATCCGCCAGCCACTTACATGTCAAAAACTAAATGAAATCCGCTTGAAGCTGTATCGGCAATGACAAGAACCGGAGTGGAGAGACGTGTGACGATGTATGTTATTTTCCAAAGCTGCGCAAAGTTTTACTGCACCTGACCTGGATCGACGAAAGCAGAGCCCCTTCCCTCAGTCTGCATGTCCATGACCCGCCAGAAGTCGCAGCCGTTCCCGTCATTTTGTGCACCCGCGTAGCACACCCACCAATATTGATCAGTCCTGCCGTCATGGTGGTTTTTCATATCGGGCCGAAGGATCGTCGGGACGCCGCACTTACACCGTGGCGTGCTCTTTGGGTGAAAATCAGGACGGTAAAAACGAAACGTGATGTTAATGCGACAATTGGATGGTTCATGGGAGGATGGTCTCGCTGGGTGTGGGCAAAGAGGTCGATATAGGTCAAGCGCAGCTTGGGGCGGAATGGAGTGCTTAAACAGTTCTTGACATTTCGCGTGCATGATAGTTAGCTAGAACGCTTGATGAAGCTTGGTCACATCGGACATAAAGCGCTACTTACGGAGTTGTGGGGTAGGGGAATATTAAATGTCCTGGCGCAACGGCTGCTGATTTCATCAGAAGGAATAACTTCTCGTAGACGGAAAATTCGTGTCGTCCCTGTACAAAATGAAAAAAAAAAGTCGTCTTCAAACTCAACTGGAGGAGGGCCCGACTTACCAAGACTCAAGGATGCGATGGTAGGGTATGGGCCAAGGTATGTGAGTTGATCTGAATGGAAACCGACGCTTTCATTTGCACCTTCGTAGCGGTTTGCGGCCGCGACGTTTGCATGCCATAGCCGGCCATCTGTGCCACGGCAGCCCGACCACTCCAGCGGAAGTCTCTCACGTTTGCACATCTCGTCATTTACGATGTCCTCGACGTATTTGCAAGCTTTCTCCATGGCTTCTGGAAATAATTTCGGAGGCCCTGTTGGCCGCCCATTATACCTATACGCGGTCAGTAGCGATACTCCGGAGCGACGGGACTGAGGTCACCAGTATTGTGCAGCTTCCTGCCAAGATTCGTCGTCTTCCACCCCGCTGATTCTTCGAACAAAGAACGACGTTCGATGGGGACTTTCCACGACGCGGTCGAAGAGCCACCATTTATTCCGTTTCCACGTTTCAGACAGGTCCATCATGGTGTAGAACAGTTCACATGCAAGTTCTGGAGGGAGAACAGAGAGGTGGAGGGTACACGGCGTGTGCTGTGCCACCATGGTGGGGTTGGAAAGTGTAAGAGGCGGCGGGCGGGGTATCGAAGGCTTCGACGGCGGGGGTGGACGCAACACGCTCATAAGATCGACCGCTGGCTTTCCGGGCGACCCGCCAAGATCATGAGTGGAATCTCTGATTGCCGGGAGTCCGAGCCCAGCGTCGTGGCTTTCCGTAGAACTACGTTTCCTAACGCTAGGCGGCTTCGAGCTCGACGAGGTTGATATAAGCCAGCTATCCAGGTCCGAAGAGGGTGCCTTTCTTTTCGCACTGGGGGGCTTGGAGCCGTGCTTCGTGTGTTTCGCGTCGATGGATGCAGCGGCGGCTCGAACGTCCCCACCACATTGCACGAGAGCGTCGAGGATGACATCCTGCGAGGGGTGTGGGATAGTCAGGAGGCTGGTCACCATTGCGATCAGCGTTTCATTGTCGTCTTCGACGTTCATTGTTCGGAGCTGCTTAGATGATGCGTGGAGAAAAAGAGGCGGAGCGAGCGCGCAGTGCGCTTCTTCCTCACTCGGATAACCCTCGGTTAAATGGGCAAAGCAAAACTCCTTCACACCGCTGCGTGCCATGGCGCTTGGACTGCAAAGCTGGTATGTTTGTTTCGGACACGCTCGCGGCCCCGCGTCATGTCCGTCTCGGACCCGTGTGACGTGCTCAATATTGACTACGCTTCAGACACTGCTTATAATCACCTTCACCCTCTTTTTGTCTGCGCCTTTTCTCCCTTACTCGTTCCCCACGGCACCACAAGCACACGTTCACAATGACCCATGGGAGGGGCTCGCGGCGCATTGCAAGGACGCACAGCCGATCCACGTTACCGAATTCCTCGAGCGGCAGCGCCAGCTTGCTCACGCGCTCCATGCGCTGAACGGCTCCGCCTATGTTGCCGAGCCAGGCGCCAGCGCGCTCTTCTTCGGCAACATCTCGCTGGCGTCGTGGTCTCTCTCCGAACGGCCGCTGCTACTTATCGTCTCTCCCCTCCTTGATGACGGCGAAGTGTTGGCCCACGTCACGGTCTTGACCCCCGCCTTCGAAGAGGATCGCGCCAAGCTGCTTGACGTCCCCGGCGTGGACGTCACATTTGTCCTGTGGCAGGAAGACGAGGACCCATATGCCGTCGCGGCAGGAGCGCTCCCCGCGTCCAACGGAGGAGCCGTCTACGTCGACGGGATGACCCGCCATTTCATCGTCGATGGGTTCCAGAAAGCGGCCCCTGGATCGAGCGTGCTATTGGCCCCTTTGGCGATCACTTCCCTACGGGAGCGCAAGTCGCCTTCGGAGATCGAGCTCTTAAGATGTGCGAACGAGGTGCGCGTCTGGTGGCGACGTCTACGGGTAGTTTACGTCTCGACAGGTGACGCTCCTCGCAATCCGAGCCGTGCAAGCACAGATGCGAATCGGTATGCGCGAATCTCAGGTGTTGCAAATGATAGACGAAGCATTGGCCGCTGCTGGGCTGACTGACAGATGGGCGTTAGTGCTTTTTGGCGGTGAGTCTTACGTCGTCTCGTACCATCTCGACCTGACTCTAGTACCGAAGAGAATGCCGCCTACCCCCATGGCACGGGAACTGATCGAGTGCTAGGTCGCTCGGACTTGATCCTGATTGACACGGGAGGTGTGTTGTTGGGGTACAACAGCGATGTCACGAGAGTGAGACGGTGTCGTTGTCCCGCGTGTATAGCTGGCTGATCCGCGTGCGGCAGACGTTCCAGCTCGAAGAGAGCACAATACCTGAAGAACACATTGGGATATGGTGGGACGTGTATGCCGCTCAAACAGCGGCCTTCCGTGTTGTGCGAGCAGGCGTCATCACGGCAGAAGTGGATAAGGTTGCGCGCAGCGAGTTGACTCGGCGTGGACTTGGACCTTACTTCACCCACCGACTGGGGCACGGTGACCCTTGTTTCTGACGGCTGCCCGGACTTTGATTGACGGCTTTCACAGGGATCGGTCTAGAAGATCACGAAGCACCCTACCTGAGGGGAGGGTCTGATGCGGTCATCGATTGTGGACACACGTTTTCCAACGAACCGGGCGTTTACATCAGAGGAAAGGTACGCGGCCGCCACCAGAGAGTCGTGTTCTGCCTTGATGTAACTATTCTAACTTGCGTTAGGTCGGGATTCGCTTGGAGGATTGCTTCTATATAGACGACGATGGGGCCGCAGTTTACCTCACGGAGGGCGTGGGTGGACAGGCAAAGAATCCATTGTATCCGTAACCCTGCCGCTAGCGCCATAAACAGACGACGGAGATGAGAGTGTTACTCGCGCAGCAGGACGTGATAGGGCTTTCGATATTACATGGACGTTGATATCGGGAACCGCCGCCGGGGATTGAGATGTAGTAAGTGTCTAAAGGATTCGGACATGCACGGCACGATGCACACCAACGGCACCAGTTGGATAACTATACTTGGAGATTTTGGATCAACTCGGCGTGCATGCGAGCGTCGAGGAGACTCCCTCCAACCGAGATCAAAGAAATGATATATATATGAGAGCCTAATGTATATCGAACGAAGTCATTACTTGAGAGCAAAATACAGGATCAGTATATGAACAAGAAGCCGATAGTACACTGGGTTAACTTTATGCCAACGATGTTTTCCATAAAGAAGTCACTACCACGAGGAGAGCGACGAGTGCAGAAACAAGGAAGCGAGCGGTATGAGGGAGAAGAATGAACGGATATGATATAGCTTAGCAGGGAACGGAGGATGTCCCAGTACTGCGGAAGTCGACGAGGTACGTAAATAGCGTGTCAACTCGGGCGTTGGCTCATGATAGAAGCGGGGGAGCCGCATAGGTAGATGCTCAAAAGACCTCGAGGGATTCATCGGGGGAGGGAGTGGGGAGGGGTACGGCAGCAGGAGAGATGGGGGCGGAGGCCATCGTGGAGGAAGAGCGGATGGGGGAGAGTGTTATATCATGGGTGGCATAGCGAGGGAAAGGATTGCGCGTCTGCAGGCGAGAGATGGGGGATGCTGCAAGGATACGGGACGGTAAGTTGCAAGTGACCATAGCGGAGGATGCGACATACCGAGGACTTGGGCATGCCATCTGGAGGTGATCTCTGGGCCAACGATCTCCCAGTTGCCAGGTAGGTGATCAGAGACAGGCTCCGGGGAGCATGTAGGGGACAGTCTGAGAGAGTCTGATTCGTCGACGAGACCAGAACTTGGCTGATCCGACTTTGAGAAGGTAGCGTCTAACTTTGGTTTAGTCTTGTACGCAACGCCAAAGGCGAGTGCACCGTTCCTGCGGGGACGAAGGACGGGGGAAGAGGGCGGGAATATTGCGGGACGGAGGATGGAGAGAAATTCCTCGAGCGCTTCTGATGGAAGACTGGAGCTGTACGAGAGTCAGGTACGCGGACGAACAGGGGGAGAGCGACGCACCGTGGAGAGGCGCGCGGGGAGGAAGGGTCCTTATCGGGCTGGGCAGAAAGTACGCGGGCAGCGAGTCTCTGATCGTCCATGTTTTCTGCGTCGTCGTGGACGATCTTGAGCGGTCTGGCGAGGTGGGGATAACCAGCGGTGATGCGGACGGGTCTGGGTGCGACAAGGAGTGGATTATCGTTGACATTAAGGTTCATGTTGGATAGCCGAACTGATAGGTGGTAAAGAAAGGCGTGGGCGGGGTATCCGTCCTGAGACACCGTCCCCCTCCTGTTTGCCCTTGTTTGCGACCCTTCTGTCCGTTTTCGGATCGCCCCTGTTGTCCCCACCCCGATGGCGATAAATACCCCAAGCCCCTTCCACTCCCCTCGCCCCTCCCGATGGCTTCTGTCGTCCTCGACTCCGACGAGACATGTCCCCTCATCGAGTCTCAGGCGCACCCAAGGCCCGCCCCGACTCCCATCCCAAGGGGCCAGCTTGCCGCTCTATGCACTCTCAGGATTGTAGAACCGATCGCCTTCACGCAGCTCTTTCCATACATCAATGAGTTCATGAGCGATCTCCATCTCACAGACGACCCTTCTCGCGTCGGCTTTTATAGCGGGCTCGTCGTGCGTCGAATTCCCTTCTGTGTCTCTTGCTTCTCACCTCCCTCAGGAAAGTGCGTTCGCCGTCGCCCAACTTAGCTCCATATACCACTGGGCTCGCCTATCTGGTTCGTTTGTTCTCTCGACTCGCTCCGCATACGCTCACGCCTCCTAAGACGTCATCGGACGCCGTCCCGTCATCCTCATGGGTATGTTTTGTATCGCCGTCACCACAGCGATCTTTGGTTTGTCAAAGTCCCTTGTCGTCGTCCTCATTACCCGATGCATCGGTCTGTCTCCCTGATCGTTCTCCCTCCTTACCCTCGCTCATTCCCTCCAGGGGGGCTTGTGTCTGGGAATATTGCAGTCATCCACTCGATGCTCGGAGAGATGACCGACGCCACTAACCAGGCGGCCGTCTTTCCCATCTTCGGTCTTATCTGGCCCCTAGGGGCTGTCGTTGGGTGCGCTTTCTATTGGTCCCGCGTTTATTACAATTATTCTTTCAACTTCTTCAAATCTAGTCCGCTGATTGGTGGTTCGTTTTCACATCCCGCCGACAAATACTCACAGTTCTTCGACAACGAATTCTGGAGGGAATACCCCTATTTTCTTCCGTGCCTCGTCGCTGCCATCGTTGCCATCATCGGCGTCGCCCTTGGCTATGCCTTCCTAGAGGAGGTAACCGATCGCTTCAACCCCGTTGTCCTGCTGACCACCTCATCACGCAGACCCTTCCAAACAAACGTAAAAAGAGTGGCGAAAAGTACATCTCTGTGTCATACGGCGCACGGGACTCGAATTCGCCCCTTCCCGTGCCTGAGAAGCCTATGGAATTGAAACAATTGTTATCTCTGCCAATCATACGGGCTCTGGCATTTTCTGGCTTCGCTCTTAGCTTCCTCACGACGTCCTTCGATGTCGTATTCGTCTTGTTTTGCTATTCCCCCATTCGCAGCGGCGGACTGTCATTCTCCGTGAGTGAGCTTGTTCACCTTTCAGAACTTGATTGAATATCCGTTAGTCGTCACGAATCGGTTATTCATTAGCGACCTCTGGCATTATATGGGTCGCTTTTCAGGTGTTTGTGATGCCATATTTATTGCGTACGTTTGATTGCGCGAAGATGTACAACTTCTGCATGGCGTTGTGGCCATACACCTATGCCGTACTCCCCGTTCTGAACGTCATCGCACGTCGCCGTATTGATGAAGAAACTGGCCAACTAGACCCATATACGATCGCTTCCCTCTGGACCGGTATCGCGGTCGTACTCATGCTTTCAAGAGCATGCGTTCTGGCGCACTCGTCAGTCGCTTGTCACCACATTTTGAAAATTGGCGCTGATTTCAAAATAGGCTAAGTATGATTCTTGTCAAAGAGAATGCACCTTCCCCAGCGTCTCTAGGTCAATCCAACGGCATTGTTCAGTTTTCCATGTGCTTCGCGCGTTCGTTCGCGCCGTTCTTGGTCAGGTAAAGCTCAGTGCTTTCTGAGCGCTAAAGGACTCAATTCTTCGTGCTCAGCTCCTTGTTTGCCTTGTCCACAGACAACAACCTTCTCGGGGGATATCTCTGGGCCGTTGTCATGGCTTCTCTTTCGTACTTTAGTACGACCATTTCTCGTCAGATATCGCTTCACAGCAAGAAAACTGTCGCTTGAAAATGCCTGGTCAAACATTTTCACGTTATCACCTCACAAAAAGGCTGACGACGATCCCTGTTCTGCTTTGCCCGTCACATCGTTTACTTTGCTTTCCCAACGTTTATCATTGCTTGTATCGTTACATCCAGTTGGAAGGTAGATCACGGCTACCACACAAGAATGTGCAATATCCTCCATTGTTCACACCCTCGATTTGCCATTAAATAGAAGAGGAGACATATTATGGATAACATGTGCCAGGCTCGGTTGTCCGTTCCGATCCTCAATCGAACTACACAAGATATCATAGTTTGCCTGCCGCTCCATTCGCTACACCGTTCACGTCGCCCAGCGCGTAGAGGGCGTCGAGTTCGGCCTTGTACTTGGCGTACGCGTCCCTGCGACGCAGTTTGAATGTAGGTGTCAATGTATTGTCTTCGACGCTGAACGGGCTCATGCTCAGATGGATGCGTTTCACAAACTCGAACCTAGAAAACCGAAGCAGTCGGTAGCTGGACGGAGGAAGCGCGGGCGACTTTTCCTACCCAGAGAGTCGATTCTTCTGTGCCTCCTTGTTGAGTAATCCAAGGACCTCCTGGTTCACCCTGGGATCTTTGATGGCCTCTCCGAGCGCCTTGGTGTCGTCGGCCGCGATCTTCCGCCCGAGTATCGCGGACACCAGAGGGGCGAAAACGACTGGATCGGGGATCACGACGGCGAGAAGATACGACTGCAATGAGTCGCCGTGCACGTAGATCTGCTGCACGATCGGGGTCGCGCTGTAAGTGTTTTCGATTTTCTCTAGCGCGACATATTCGCCTTGGGCGAGCTTCATGATGTTCTGCAATGCACCATGGTGCGTGGGCACGCCGGGACGAGAAGATAGGAAGCCTACCTTGATTCTGTCGATGATCCTGAAGCGTCCGTAACTGTCAACTTCGGCCACATCACCTGAGTGTAGCCACCCATCCTTCAGAGTATCTTGCGTGTTCTTCTCATCTGCTGCCATGTAAAATTGTGGTCGGGCATGATGTTGGCCACGTACCTTTGTAATATCCAATGAAGCAGTTCGTGCCGCGAACACAGAGTTCCCCGCGAGGGTTGGGTTTATCTTCGGACGTATAATTCATTGCAGGCACGTCGACGAGTTTCAATTCGTTAACAGGTTGAGGGGGCCCGATCTTCCCTCCGCAAGAGGGATCGTCCTTGATGGTGTGTGCACAGGTTCCGCAGTTCTCCGTCATACCGTATCTGAGCGAAACATCGACTTTTAACATCTAATCAAGAGCTCTCCGACTCACCCTTCAGAAACAAAAAGGATTGGCATACAGTCAGATGACTGAATAAAGTACGTACCTTCAGTGACCTCGCAGTAAAAAGCGATCTTCAAGAAATCGATCACTTCGGCGCTGATCGGCGCTGAACCCGTGCTGACTAGAGTCACATTGCCACCGAGGACGGCTCGAACCTTTGCAAACATTTGCTCCTGCGTAAACACTGTATCCGGATCGTCGCGTACCTTGCTAAATACCAGATAGTCCCACAGTGGGTGGGTGTTGATACCGGTCTTGTGAAGCTGATCAAGCTTGGTTTGGACAGCCATTCTAAACAGTGCACCCTTCACTCCCGGTGCATTGCCAGCAGCCATGGCGGATTGGTATACTCGGTTGAGCACACGTGGGACAGCAGGGAAGTAGTGTGGTTTTAACAGTTGGGCATCTTCAAGGAGTCTCAGGGGATCGCCAGTGAAAAATCCGACACGGCCGCCGAGAGCAATCACCGTCAATTCTACCACTCGCTGAAACGAACACGTGAGAGTGTGTATTGCGTAATAGCATGGTATTAACCTCATATATATGGGCCAACGGAAGATACGACAGGACACAGAGATTCGGAGGTATAGTACCGCCAAAAGTGTTCGAGTACGCAGAGATGGCGAGGTTTCCATGAGTAAGAATAACACCTGACAGAATATATTGATAAGTTATAGGAAATAATCACATGCGAGGAAACCGTATCACCTTTCGGACGGTTTGTGGTTCCCTGGCAGAGGCGATGATCAGGGCAGGGCGACGATACGTAAGCAAGGGCGAGAGGCGTACAGAAGTGTAGCACAATGATGCAATTTGTTCCACCGAAGCGGGAAAAGGGTCTATGAGATGTGCTTCACCGAAGGCTTCAACTACGGGTCAAACTCTCAGTGAGTGAGGGAGTACAAAACTGGGAGAAGCGCACTCTCGCTCAGTTCCTTGATTTGTACACCGACAGTTTCGGCCCAAGAAGAAAGCGCGTGGCGCATTTCCTGTTCCAAGGGGTCAAACGAGACTATCATCTTTAAAACAGGAATCTTGGAAGACATCTTAAGAAGCGTCGGTATGTGGTCTGATGTCGTGAATACAATGGAAAGGCAAGCGTGGTTGATGCTACAGGACGGGTTAACTCAATCACAACCGACGTTCTAGAACACCATACATAAAGTCTAGGAAAAATTAGCATACGGAACATGCTTATGAATGAGTTTTGTCCTTACCGACTGAATCTACTCCCAGAGTATCATAGAGACTGACGCCGACCTTACCGTAAGCGTGGAGTGCAAATTCTACGATTTGCCACTCTATTTCTGTTAGTTGTCATAGCACACGGACACAAGTTTACTACTTGCCTGGTCGATTTCGCGACCAAATGCCGACTGTTTCCATATCTTCCGCTTTAAGAATCCCCGACTTAAAGAGTTCATGCAGCGCGCTGCCAACTTTGCGTCGCCTTACGTCCACTTCTCGGTAGGTTTGCCACACATATGGGCCAAATTTCAATGGTTGCGTGGAAATAACGGGTCTGTGTCCGAAAAGCTTGGCGTCTGGGTTCAGGCAGTAACCACTCAGAAAGAGCTCTGGCAGGGTCTTGGGGACCCCAGGAGAGTTGGCGTCGATGAATCCAAACAAAGCTACAATACGGTCAGATAGTCATTCTGCGTCGCGGGGACACAGTCACCGTTCCGGTAGTGGGCTAAAGTGGGACATGAACGAGGATGATCGAGGTGTCGTGTGGAAGAAGCTGCGCACCAGTTTGACCAGGACGTTTTGTTCCCGGAACGGGCACGGACTGTGTCGTGTAATCGAGTTTCGTCGGGTATTGGGTGATGGAGACCACCATGTTGTACGCGCGCTGTGAGGGTGATGAAAAGGAGTGTTTTTAGAATGCCAGAAGCCTATGTTTTCGGCAAACCGGCAACAACAGCGGATCCGATGGGACCCGTGAGAGTGAGACATACATGCGTTGTCATATGAAAACCGAAAGGCAACGCGCAAAATTGAAATCCGTGGGCCTCACGCAGGGATCCAGCAGGACTATGCAGCGATCAAAGCACGGTAATGCCTAAGATCTGAGATCTTGGGACGCACTTGACCACCATGAAGTCCGAGTCGGAGAGCTGACTCAGTCGATTCATGTCATCAACGCGATCACGTGATATGCCTAACGCGTTTTAACGCGCGCTTGTCATTGGCTGGATCCGTCACCATGCAAGGACCCCCAGATACAGCGAGCCTAGTCGACCAAGTCGCCGGTCTCCAGGGAGAGCTCGACTCACTCCGTGCTCGGTACGACACCCTTCTGGAAGCCAAGAACCGTGCCGCAGAGCGTTACAAGGCCGACTACAAGAAGTGGCGAAACTTCAAGCGGTGGCTTTTCCAAAACCTCGAAACGGACGATCAAGTCAAGTCGTTTCTCAAGACCGACGATTGGGTAGCGTATACGAAGGCATCGGCGGTTGAAAAACGAGAGCAATTCGACAAATTCGGGCCGAACGTGGACATGAAGCATGCAGGAGGAGAAACTGAAAGTCCTAAACAAGAGTTTGATTGTCATTCGAAAGTCGATCTTGCTCGCTCGTCTCCGGTACCTACATCATCCAAGCATCTGCGCAGAAATTCGTATCACGGTGAACCCTCACAAAAGGTTTTTTCGCTATCTCCCAGAACGAACAAAGCTCCATTTTTGGCGTCGCAAGCTATTACCTGCGGCGACGAGTTACCAGTGCTTGATGGAAATAATATTGGTAATTTGGCTTTATCTTTTCAAAGGGGCTGTGACTGAGAACAGTTTGCAGACATGTCGCACAAAGCGGAGCAAGCGGGATCCTCTCGGTCGCCTCCAGTGACGGAGACTCGCAGACGCAAGGGGAGATATGCACAAGTACCGTGCGTGCTTCACATGCGGGCAGTCTACCATTCCGTCATGACACCGTCCTTAGTTCGAAAATAGACACGATCAATTCCAGATTTTCCATTCGGAAAGATAGAAATCATGGTTTGGATTTCCAGTACGATGCTGTCGTTCGCGAACGAGAAGAACGAAAACACATGCTTGGAAGTGATTGCGAATGCTGCCGTGAGGTAAGTAGTGATGGTCCCGGCGAACCTCCCATTGATATGCATCCCCACCAGTATTATGAAGCCGTTGGACCACTACCAACTTCGCGACAGCCACTCTGGCGGACGCCAACAAAGCGAAAACCACGTTACACCCCCTACGCACCAGACAATGACAAGGAGAATACCGAGGAGGTAGAGCAGCATAAACAATTGATTTCACGACACCGTCATCACTGGCATAGACCAAAGACCCCACCGGGTTATTGGGATATCGGATTCCCGGATACACAAGAAGTCTTGGATATCAATCAGCGTGCGGCGGAGATGCATAAGCGCAAGCTTCTTGAAGTGGAAGTAGAGGCGCGGTAGGTGTTCGAGTGGTGTAAAAGATCTTTTCTGAAAGCAAAACTAGGAACGAAGATGGCAGATACGCAAGGCGAGCTCCGGCGACCCCTTGACCATCACTATCAATGATCCGATGGTACATCTGTGGATGCTTGAGAAAATGTGTCCAGTATCTGTCCTTGCAACAGCCTCTTTCCCAGGCGAAAGGGGTGGTAATGTTGCGCGAGTCGCGGCCAAAGGCCCGCTGGAGAACATGTTATTTTCATGCTAGGAGGAATGCCATGTACCTACCATACTGCTCGAAGATATTCGAACACGGAAGCGGATGGCTCTGCAAAGGTCAACAAGACCGCTGTCCACCATGGAACAATTCTTACCTCGACTGTGACTGTACAACCAAGAGTAGTGTGATTTATCTGTAGGTATGTGTCCCCTGGATGCCTGATTGTCAAATTTTCAGTACAAGTGGGTTCACTTTACGTACCAGGCAGTCTCTGAGGGTCCTTGCCCCTCAACATAAGGGCAAACAGTGGGAAATGGTTCATGAAAGCTAATAACGTCTCACAGCTAGCGTGCAAGATGATGACACCAAGCCGCACCTGATTCAAATTCAGCATCGTACCATGGTATGAAAATATCTTACCAGAGCAAAAAGCGTGTAGTAAACTAGGATTGTGGGGAGAAGGTACGCAGCAAGCGTGAACAAAATCGTTCCGAGCAACAGCTGGTCGACGTCGTAATTCCAGGGATCGGTGCGGTTTCGAAGGATGTTGTATCGTTTGCCTGTCAATTTAACGTCCACATCGAACGAAACATTTCATGGTCGAAACAATGAATCACCTCTAAACAGGTTCCACAGTGAACCAATCAATAAGAGTACATGCCGATATATTGTTGAGGAGATGAAGTAACAAGCATGCAGGTGAGCAGTGAGGACACTGATTAAATCCAGGGACAGTGACAGTGACATCGTCATGCCTAGAAGGCAGGCTGTCTCTACGACGAAACTGATGGCGGGTAATAGTAAAAGGCTATGGTGAAGAAGTCCTGTGTCACTGGAGTAAGTCGAGCACAAGAAAATAATGAACTAGATACTGACTTGTCCATCCCGTTATCAGACCTATAAATCCATGGGAATAGAATCTGCTCAGTTCCGTGTTGAGTTTCAAGCCTGCAGGCCAGCTGTCTAGCCACAACAACACACGCTGAATGCGAACGGCAAGGGTGCGCTGTCGCAGACAATGAGCCAATAATGCAACATATAGCTTCGGATTCCGTACCTCGAGACCATCCGCGACCATGGCGTTAAGGGCATTGCGATTCTGACAGATAAATTGACGAAACGCCACACCAATGATTAGATCGTTCAAAATCACCCATACGCTGTTATAATGCCTTTACAAAGTCACGCGTGGTGAAAATATCGACATAAGATGAAATACCTATTATATGCGAGACTCGAAAGTGCCACATGCTTGTTAGGTCGGTGGTGTCGCTGTTGAGCTATCTGATACAGCATCATCGCTCGTCCTTCTGTTTGTCGTACTGAGGTGGGTCTTAAGTTCTCTGCTCACCTCGACAGAAAACGACGAACCAGTGAAACTCATTTCTCTCAATGTCGACAAAAGACCGGATACTCCGAAAACATCAGGGAGTGACGAGGACGCTGTAGGACGTCTTGTTCGCTCTAAGTTTCTCCCTATACTTTTATCCGAGTTACACTTCGACCACTGAGCTCGACTGCGTTCGACTGCTTCTTCCAATGTCTTTGCTGCATTCCACTACGTGCTGGAATTCGGAACGATGCATGAAAAGCTGGACGCTACTCACCAGGTCAACTATTTGTTGGTATTCTGAGACATTGGATGTGATATTCCTCCGCGTAAAGTCGTGGGCAAGCGACGTCTCTGCGAGTGCATTCAGATCGTCGGAAGATGAAGGCGGACTCGACGCATCGACTTCAGTAGCGTAGTGCCTCATGGAGCTTGTAGCATGACGACGGTAGTATATGAAATAGAATGGGTTTGTTCTGAAATGTTTGTCAATCGTTGCAGAGGGCAGGATATGAAGCAGAT
Organism: Strobilomyces dryophilus; assembly: GCA_038089955.1. Classification (NCBI taxonomy): domain Eukaryota; kingdom Fungi; phylum Basidiomycota; class Agaricomycetes; order Boletales; family Boletaceae; genus Strobilomyces; species Strobilomyces dryophilus. Next base: position 51,706 of record JBBPLT010000082.1, read on the forward strand.
AGTACATTGACGCGTCGTAATCCTCGATCTCCGGTGTAGTCGACGGGTGGGACAACGAAAAAGTGACATGTCCGAGGACTATAGGCGTCCCGCATGCGCATGAAGCAAGAAATGCTTGTAGATTATTAGACTGTATAGCGTACGCTAGAGTCGCATCGGCGTCGGCTCGCTGCCTGACATGAACAGAACGACCCGGTCCAAATTGTCTGAGACTCACTGTATTTGCGGTGACAGAGCCAGCGACACAAGCAATGTGATCTTTGATCCAACCGTAGAAATAACCGTCATGGAAGGCATCTTGCGGCCAAAATATGGTGGTCATAGAATGTGGATGAGAGTCTCCTCATGCGCGTGCCTTGTTCTGCACCCCCATCGTGCCAACACCGTGACTTAAACCCTTCGGAGGCAACGAAAAGGTCCTCAAGAAGTTCCATCATGCGTCAGCGTTGTAATGCTGCAAAGGATCCTTTACTCGGTATCGCGAGGCTACGAAGAACATTACAACTGATGGTTTGTGCTACGCGAACGGTCCAACGGGACATTCACAACCGGCCCAATCAACGAAAGAACTTTTGATCATAAGTGAGCCACACGCAACTTTTGCTTCTATCCTTTTGTCGAGCTGCTTTGCAAAAGGCAACAGTGGTAGTATCACCATCAATCCGACGGTCAAGATAGACTCCCTGCTCGCCTGGGACTATGGGCTTTCTTCAGCTACGGTGAAAAATCTCGCTCCCACGTCGCATTCACGAATTCTTGGAGTTTGGGGCCTTTCAGATCGCCTCCCCACTAGACAGCGCTACAAACACTGAATGAAGCACGACAGGATTCCATATATTATGGACTTTCTCAGCGATGAAGCCCGAGAGCTCCAGCGTGCGTCCGAGCTTCCTTTGATCTGAACAAGTATCTTCAGGTTTATGCGACGTCAAGCGCACGAGAACGTAATAATGTCCCATTCCTTCACTGCAATCGTGCCCAGAAAGAACTCATCCGAATGACACACTTGCCAGTCGGATGGATTTCTTTCTTCCCTGTTAGTGTGGGCTTTGACTCTCTGGTGCATCGACAGCTTGTCGTACGGATTTCCTGATTGCCAAATCCTGTACGCAGGACATGAGGATCGATGCGAGAGACACGATGCCTCGAGTGGCACGGAGAGATTTGTACTGCGGCAGTCGTTCATCATTTGCGGAGAGCACTGTGTGCGTCGGCTGTCCTCTCGTGAATTTGCCCTGCAAGTTTCCGCCGCTACCTCGTAAAACCACCCAGCAAGAGATACACGGACCTCGCTCCATCGGGCCTCAACGACCAATGTTCAAGTTGGGCGTTTTGCTGCAATGCAAGCTTCAGTTGATGTCCAAGCAAACAAAAAAAAAGAGTACGCTTTTTCACCCGCGGCAATATCCTTAAGAGTACCTATGTCGGAGCCGTATGGTAACGCTGCGTTACACTCGCTCACCCGTATTCATCTGGTCGCCGATGCCTGAGTTAGGCGACGTTTGACAGTACCCCAAACTAGGACGGACGATCGATCTTTGAACGTGCCAGAGGTCCCACACTACGTTCTCGATGGTCAGGTTCCGCCGACTAGTCACAGCTTTCTACAAAGTTCGAATCAGTATCCTAGTTGAACGTTAACTCGGAGCCCATGCGCGGATCAACAAATCACACGGCCGTAGCACACCGGCCCGCTCAAACGATAGTAGTGCACAACCTTCTCTAGATATCACAGAATCATCCGAACTCGAGCTCGGGAGTGGAAAATTGTCGTGCTAGTACAGACTGTAGTGGACGGAGAGTCGAACATATCCAAGTCCCGACGCTACACATACTTTCCATAGTGATCTCGTGCAGAAGCTGCCGCGGGCACATCCAAGTGAGAAGTGCTTGGCTTGGGTCGATGAGTATCCACTGCCCCTATGGGTAGGGTATATCTAGGAGATTACATCAGGGACGAAAAAAAGGGTGTGTAGTTTCATACCTTTCTTCATCACAGCCGTACGCTTTCGGAGTCAACTTGATGACCGTATGCAATGGAATCTTGATATAAGGAAGATCCGCTTGGGGAAGATCATTGAAATACGCATATCTATGATATGATTGATTCCAAGAGAAGGAAAGGGAATGATAAAGGTCTTACAAGCATCGCAAGATTGCTTGATGGCCGAATATAAGAATGTTTTCTTGTCGTTCGAGCTCCATAATGACAGGTTCTAATCGCACGACGACGTCGCGGTATGACTCTCCTCCTCGGTACCGGTAATTAAACTTGTCTTCATCGCGATTCGCAAAGTCTTCCGGGTATGCTTGCTGAACAAGGATTAGCAGATCCTCTTTCCCCCAAAACAGTCTCACTGACCTCAATCTCTTCATACGTCATCCCATCACAGACTCCGGCATCCAATTCATCCAAGGACTTCCACGTCAACTTAGGATAAGGTAGGTACTGTGCCGTCTGAATTGTACGTTGGAGAGTAGAAGTCCAGACCTAAGTGGAATGTCAAGCATGTCACGTTTTTGGGTGAAGAGGATAGGCTTACAGTCAATGCCGCATCCCCGATGTGTTTACGGACTAGTTCCGGGAGTGCTCTGGCATATTGAAGACCCCGCTCTGACAGTGATGAATCTCCGCCGATCTTTCCCTCGAGGTTGAATTGACTTTCCCCATGCTATACGCAGTTCTCAACCCGGCACGTCGGAACGAAACCAGGTCTTACCCTAGAAAAGAAGATGCTCCTGGGCTTCACATGGAGATTCATGAGATAAAAGGCGATGCGACTTTGCAGGTACCCATTGATACGTGAGAGGGTGACCTCGTTTCCGACGTCGGTTATTCGAAGATAAGAGAGGTGCGGTTCTGTGATGGTCTCATAAATGGCTTCGTACTCCTTGATACGCCTGATGAAGTCGCGTTGAGCGACCTCTCTCGGGAGGTCTTTATAATCTGGATCGCCTGAAGAAACCTTGAGAGCTACGTTAGCCGCTATCACAGTGGGATCGTTGCAGACGGATTCAATGAATATGACATGGATCCCCATTTCCTTGGCGACCCGGGCTTCAATTTTGGCTCTGAAGCACTGTCAAATTCGACGAACAGTCGACGAAAATAGAATACTTGCCGCCGACGCCGTGTGCTGTTGGTTGCATCTTTGCGATGTTCAATGTCTCGTGCCAGACGACGGCGAAGGAATCTCACCATGTATACCAACATTACCACCTTTCTTCAGCCATTGAATGAGCATTTCTAGACTATCTTCCGCCAGCTTGTCTCGGACCCTAGTTGCCTCAACGTTGTCATGACTAAAATACTTCGCTGTATGATCCTCCTTGATCCCGCTCCTGACGGATGTCGTGAGCTCGTGAAGGACGAAAAATCGTCAGCACGGACTGTAAGGCCTTTTGCCTGGCGCGGGAACGGCGGAGCTGTCCGACGTTGAACACCTTGCGAAAGAACGTTTAGCACGTGCGCGTCCAGCGCCTCGCAGATTCGTGTACCTCGACATCATACTCTAGCCACTAGGGACAGAGTCAGCACACACGCGAGTATGATGCGAGCATGGCAACCTTGAGATACCGCATAAGCTTGTTGCTGAGGTACGACTTTCCCCGCGCCGGCAGTCCGACCTGGAGAGCAACATTGTCAACGGCCGGAAGAGGACCGTGCAGGATGACGCACCATGGCAAGCACGATCTTGGCTTCAGAATAATCGGGTTTCGCAACTTGAGGTGGTCATTGACGGGCCAGCCACGAGGGACGTTGCACGATCGCACGTACCTTTGTTTCCAATGCCCACGACAGAGCGCGGAGGGGTCGGTGCCTGAGAGCCTTTGCGGCTTGACGCAGTCGATTCGTCGAACCGCTTCAGCCTGCATGCGCTATCTGAGACAGATCACACCGTTTCTGGTGGGGATGCAGACGCACATGGGACCTCCGGCGCCGAAGATGACCGGTGGGTTGGAGCGATCCGCAAGGAGGGCATCTTGGACGAGGCCGTCTGTGGCAGGCATGTCGTGCGTGTAGTGGTTTCCGGGAATCCTGGCAAGGGAATTGTCCGTGAACTTTATCCGTCATGTCGACGACCGTGGTCTCGCATGCCCTCCGGCCGCAACGTGGATTTCACTCGACGTTGTCCACAGTGCTCGCGCTGGACCGTCTCGGTTCAGGCTGTTCTTTTTTTGCCTTGTACACGTTCCCCCAAGCGATCATCATCGACAGACACGAACTCTTAGACCACCGTCTTTCGTTCGAGTTCTGGGGCGAACCCAACCTCGAGGTCCCCGTGTTCGCCCTCGATCAGACAGCCAATTCGCTGTTGCTCGTAAATGCCACTCGTACCCATGCTGGCGCGGGACAGGTCACCATAGATATTCCCGTCCATGCGCGGTACGGCGAACCAGGCATAGTTGAGGCTTCTCCCAAATCGGTCTCAGTGTCTCCACCTGCGTGCTTCTGGGCTTGTCATTCGTCTGGTGCGCGTGCTACCCCGAATGCACTCAGTCCAAGTCCTGACGCTGCCTCAGTAAATGTACCCCCCTGGACGTTTTCTTCCGAGTCACCGGTGGCGAATTCAACCATGCTCCGTTCTATGACGCATTTCTCGGTTCCAAGCGCGTCGTCGCACGATGCATCACTTCAGATCCCTATAGCTTCCAAGGAAGACTTGTTGCTTGTCGAAACGGGGACTGCAACGGTCATCTTGGTTGCATTCATGTGGCTGGCACACCTCTCCTGGAGAGTTGCCAGCACGATACAGTCTCATCACCTGAAAAAACTGTGAAAAGATGCCCCGGTCGTGGATTGCAATACGTATGAACGTGACAGAGATGCAGTAGCAATAAAAGATCTGTGCGTACAAATACTCTAAGTGAAGCGAGGAGTGGCAGTCCATGCTGAGCATACGCCGTCAAGCTAGAGAACGACGCATTGACCTTTGACCTTTTTACCCCAACGACTTTTCATGCTTTCCTTGAGGGCAAGGTTGAAGACTTCTTGGACACCGGTGCCAGTCTTTGCTGAGCATTCGACATACTTTGCCCCAATCTCCTTTGCAACGCTGGCGCCCTGCTCGGTCGACACGGGCACTTGCCCCTGGGCATTGAGCATGCGTCGTGTTTGGTCGTCACGTCGAAGGTCGATCTTTGTGCCGACCAATATGAGGGGCGTCCCCTCGCAGAAATGCGCTACCTCGGGATACCACTTGGACCGTAGTTGATGTAAGATAGCACGGACGACGGGCTGAATAGCAAACCTTGTCTTGGACGTTTCCGAGACTGACTGGAAAATCGATTGAAAAGACGATGAGAATCACGTCGCTCTCTGGGTAACTCAGCGGTCGTAGTCGATCGTATTCTTCTTGCCCTGCCGTGTCCCAGAGCGCGAGCTCGACGAGCTTGCCTTCGAACTGGATCTGTGTCACGTAATTCTCGAAGACGGTTGGTATGTAGGACTGTCCACGAGGTGTGAGCACCACAACCGAGCAAAGCGCGGATGTATGCGCACCTCAGGGAACCTGTTTTCTGCGTATACGATGAGGAGACAGGTCTTTCCGCATCCGCCTTAGTGTGATATCATTGGACGGTGTTGTGAAGGACGAACAGACTGTCCCGCGCACCATCACCGACTACGACAAGCTTCTTCTTCACGTCCGGTCGGCGAACGCTAGCTTGATAGGTTGGTTCCATCCTCGAACGAAGTAGCAGGTGTTGTCGAGGACACCCCAGTGAGAGGTGGACAGACGGCCCGACGAGGAGCTGGGAGACAGGTGTGGCGGTACAACAGCGTTTCGACAGTCACGTCACGCACCACACAGCTCTTCACTTCTCTGACGGTCGCCTCAACAACCGACCTCGTCGTCCTCAACGCCCATCATGCACACCAGCGAGTACGACTATCTTTTCAAGCTCCTCCTCATCGGCAACTCTGGCGTCGGAAAGGTTCGTTCTGCCACGTCCCCCTCACCTCACCCTACTCTAAATCCACCCCCAGTCTTGTTTGCTCCTCCGGTTTGCGGACGACACGTACACGGAGAGCTATATCAGTACCATTGGCGTGGATTTCAAGATTCGTACCATCGAACTCGAAGGAAAGACTGTCAAACTCCAGATTGTGCGTCTGCTTCCGTCGTTTCATACTCTCCATGAGCCGCCACCGACAACGATTACTGACCCCCGTGTGTGCACTCTAGTGGGACACTGCCGGTATGTGCCGCCTGACCTCGTATCGCCACTTTCTTACCACTGGATAACAGGTCAGGAACGCTTCCGCACCATCACATCATCCTACTACAGAGGTGCTCACGGCATTATCGTCGTTTACGATGTCACCGACAACGGTAAGGTCTCGGATCTGTGCTGAACGGCGGTCGCCAACCAGATGTCGTAGAATCCTTCACGCACGTCAAGCAGTGGTTACAGGAAATCGATAGGTATGCGTCAGAAGGTGTCAACAAGCTGTTGGTAGGAAACAAGTCCGACCTTACGAACAAGAAGGTGGTCGAGTACAGCGTGGCAAAGGTAATGTGTCCTTGATTCCTACACGCTTTGCGCCACCCTCCTAAGCCCTACTTCAGGAGTTCGCCGACCAATTGACCATTCCTTTCTTGGAGACCTCCGCCAAGAACGCGACCAACGTCGAGCAAGCGTTCTTGACCATGGCCAAACAAATCAAAGACAGGTAAGTGGACTTCCCAAACGGACCGCGTGGAAAAATCGATCGTTCCTTCAGGATGGGATCCACGTCAACACCTGCTGGAGGCGCAAAGTCCTCGACTGTTACCCCCGGCCAATCTGTACAGCAACAGCAGGGCGGCGGATGCTGCTAAACTGGAACACCTTCGGTGTGCTAGCAGGCCCAGCTTCTTTTACGTCTCTCAACATCAACTTTTTTTCGAGGATATCGTTAGCATCACGCGAGCACGGTACAATAGGAGTGATATTCTTTCATTTACATATTACCTTCTCTCCTGAGTACTGATAAAGTGTAGTTGGTGTTGGTTTCCATTAAAGCTGGCCTCCCGTCTGTTGCTTGTCGCCCCATTTTAATACTAGCCATGCGTGAAATACGTGCTGATGTCGGATATGCCATCGGTGAGATGAGATTGATAAGGCCCTGGTCTAGTTTGCACATTCAACACGAGACATGATCATCCCCGGGCCATACCTGAATCATCTTATCGATCCCGACCAGACAGGTGAGCCTACAAAAGCAGGCAGCCTCCCTTCATCGCTCAGCTCTCAATCTTACTTCATCTCTTCCATCTACACTACTTATGTCTCGTCCTGGCGGTCCTCCCCAGGACGCTCGGCGCCTCCAAGTCATCACTAACTCGTTCAAGATCACAGGTCTTCCCAAGAGAAACTATTACCAATATGACGGTGAGCTTCGCTGGCACGCCGTTCCCTCGCGGAACTGATCGTCTCAATCACTTCTTCTCGCGTGCAGTATGTGAGTGCTACGATCCCGCAGACGATCGTGTCTGGTCCCCATTCTCACGCATCGTGCGCCCCAGCGTTCGACGACCCGCGACTGTCGGGAGGGTCAGCCGCGCGCCGACGCATCGAAATTTTCGAGAGGCTCCAGAACCACACCCATCCGGATGTGTTCAAGCCCAAGGTCATCTATGATAGCGACGCCATCGCGTATTCTTCCACCGTTCTCTCTTTTGGCAATGCTGCCACAGTGAGTCGGTCGAAGGGTGGGCGAACGTGTCGCGCACTGACCGCACATCCGACAGTTCGAAGTCAGCATGTCGGACCGGCCCCCCAGACCTGGCGCTAGTCGGTTTCGCGGTGCCTTCAAAGTCACTTTGAAGCGTGTCGATGCCGCGCCGGTCACCTTCGAGTAAGCAGGGAATGTTGCGACCTCCCGTTGGCTAACGTCCCGTCAGTGACCTGCAGAGCCTCCTCGACGGGCGTACCACACAGTTCACCCCCCGCGCAGCCGTTGCGCTCAATTTAGTGCAACTAATCTTGCGTCAGGCCCCGAACCTGTGAGTCACCTTAATCGCACGCTCGTTTGGATACTCACGTTCCTCGTTGCCCAGCAAATATCCCAACAACGTGAGAGCTTTCTTTTGTCGCGAGGCTGGCAGCAGAGTTCTCGGTGGCGGTCTCGAGATATTCAAGGGGTATTTCCAGTACGTCCATTTTCGTTAGCGGATGGTGACCGCAAACGCTGATCGTTATGGGTGTGCAGGAGCGTTCGTCCCGCGTTGCGATCACTTCTTGTGAACATCGACACGTCGTGCGGTGTCATGTAGGCCCGTCACGCGATCTTGGAAGCCTGCTGACCGTCCGCTGCAGTTATCAAGAAGGTCCCATGTTCGAAGTCGCCATGAGCTTCTTGGGGACGAATAACCCCCGGGATTTAAATCTAAATGAAGGCCCACAGCTTGCGAAACTCAAGAAATTTTTCAAAGGCATCTTGATCACGTTCTCCCATCGCCCGGGCAAAAAGAAGATTGACTCAATCGTTCCTCGGGCTGGTTCTCAACAATTCGAGTGGAACAAAGACAAGAGCGAAAGCGTGATGCAGACTACGACAGTTCAAGTATGGTTGACGCTGTGTGCGTCTTTCTGTGCTCACTAGAGTGATTAGGCGTATTTCAGAGAAGCGTACAACGTCTCGCTCAGGTACCCGGACGCTGTTGGCGTCAAGCTTGGGGGTGGAAGCATTGTGCCCATCGAGCTCTGCACCGTCGCGCCGAACCAGCGATTCACGCGCAGGTTGCCGCCGGAATTTACCAAGAAGATGGTTGAGTTCACCTCGGAGAAACCTAGGGGCCGGCTGGAGGCTATCCGCCGTGGCATCGTGGGTCCTGGCGCGGTACGTACCACTTGCACTAACCACATCAAATCTCCAGAGCCTCTGAACGATTCCTAGGCGCTAGACTATGCTGCGTCGCCTTACGTGAGGGACGCTCAGATGGAGGTGGCCACAGTGCCAACCATCATTGACGGTAAAGTCTTGTCGACTCCTCCCATGGAGTACAGAAAGGGTTCCCTGGCCAGTTTTTTTTCGATGCAGAATGAGTGTATCCTCTCTAACCTTGGCTTAGATCCCGAAGTTTGGAGCTTGGAATGCAGTGAACCAGCAGTTCTCTGAGCCGCGATCCGTGTCTTGTTGGGCTGTCGTTGATTATTCTTCCCAGAATTACAGACATGGGAATGAGAGGTTCGTCAGGATGATCGCGGAGAACTGTCAGAAGTTGGGTATGTAAGATCTGGCGCTCAAGTTCACGGCTGTCGTATTTATTCGCTCCGTCTTTACAGGCATGAGTATGTTCCACTTTTGTGTTATTGAGCATGTCCTGAGTTTTGGAAGATATGGCACCTCTTCAGGTCTACGTCACTGGACACGGGTCCAATCCAATTCCAGTTGGCGTTTTTTGTTTCAACAAATTCGTTGTCATGTCTGACATGCTATTTAGGACTTGGTCCAGGCTGCACAACAAGCCACTAGACAGAACACCGCTCAACCTGACTTGATCTTGGTCATCCTTCCGCCATCGGCGGCAGATCTTCGGTTCAGCGTTAAACGCTATGGGGATGTTCAACAAGGGGTAAGTAAAACAATACTTCAAGGACTACGTGATTGACATTGATTCTAGGTTGTAACGCAATGTGTTGTAAGTTTCGATCATGATAGCAACTCGCATGAACTCTGACGGTGCAACTTATTCAGCGTGTCGACAAGGTGGCCAAGGCAAATGATCAGTACTGCAACAACGTAGCAATGAAGTAGGTTTTATAGTTTGTTTCCCTTGACACTTGTCTCTGATATCTCCACTTGGAGAATCAATGCAAAACTGGGCGGTGTCAATGCAATACCTCGTGCTGGAGTGTTACAGCAGCTCTATCAGAGACCCTACATGATCATCGGTAAATTTTCAGTTGTCACAATTTCAGTTAACAAGTCAACTGACAAGAAACAGGCGCTGATGTAGGTCATCCGGCGCCTGGTGTTCACGACCAGCCGTCTGTCGCTTCGTTGGTGGCATCTTACGATCAATTCGCAATGAAGTATACAGCGTGCACAACTATCCAGCCACCACGCCTCGAGACCATTGATCAGTTACAGAGCATGGTCTTTGTAAGTTTATCTTTGTACTCTGTGGACTTGAGTGTGATCACGTGTCTTTTCCTGGCTTAGCAAGCACTTGACTTTTTCTGGCGAAGTCTGAAAGAGAAGGTTCCTCAGAAAATTTTCTTTTTCCGGGATGGGTTGTCTGAGGGAGAGTATGTCAAGGTCGCAGAAAAAGAGGTCCAAGACCTCAAGGGTGAGCGCTCTTTCTTCGTCCACTGCGTAATTTCAACTGTCTTCCTCCCAAGCCGCTATTGATGAATTCTGGAAAGCGAAAGGAGCGCCACCGAACGCGCCACGACCCTCGATCACATTCATCGTTGTCGGCAAGCGGTCAGCGTGTTTCACGTCTATCCGTGCAAGTCAACTCAACGCATGCTTTTAGTCACCACGTCCGTTTCTTCCCACAGAATGAGTAAGCCACGTCCATCGCGCTTTACATCACGTTAAGTATAACACAATCTTGTAGGAGGGACGCAGACAGATCCGGAAACTGTCCAGCTGGGTTCGTCGCTGACCAAGGCATCGGGAACCCGATCGCCAAGGACTTTTATCTCCAGTCGCATGGTGGTTTACTAGGAAGTGAGTGCCCGCCCACATGTTCCATCACACACCTGTGATCGCTGAATTCAAATTCCAGCAAGCAGACCGTCTCACTACATCGTCATCCGCGATGAGAACTTCGGGAACGACATCGAAAAGTGGGTTTTGCGGATCAACTAGCAAGATGGACGTGGCGACTCAGTATCGCTCTAGATTGCAGGAACTCTCTTTTGCGTTGTGTCATGCCTATGCTCGAGCGACGCGATCCGTGTCCATTCCGGCTCCGGTGTATTGTGAGTATACCTGACAGTCGTCTCTCGATCCAGGCTCACTCCGACCCGCAGATGCTGATGTATGTAGATTGGCCGTGGACAGCACGTCGACACGCTAACCTTGCAACAGCTAGTTTGCGGTCGTGCCAACTTTCACTTCGCTCCCGAGCTCAAGTACGACGATAGTGCCGCCTCAGTCACTTCTGGGAAGAGCAGTTTCAACCTGGAGAGATGGAAGAACGGTTTCCAGGGAGTCCACTCCAACATGTCGAAGAAGATGTTTTACATGTGATTTAGTGCCGCGCATCTAAGTTGACGTAGATCTACCACCCCCTTTCCGCGAGACGACCACCCTTGATGTTCGAGTCGCTGTATGAATAATGAGATGTTGAACGATTTGCTCTGCAATCGGCGGGACTCACATGGTAAGACCGACCATAGGTGCACCAAGATCCTCGGAGATCTGTGGAAGGGCGTATCAAGTTAATCGTCCATCCGTCTTATCTGCGTTCCGTACCTCGGCGAGAACTTTTGGGTTATTATAGTGTGTAACCTGAGTTTCGGAGTCAGCGACGCGTGATGCGCGGAAAGGCGAGAGCGTACAGCCTGGACGATAGCCTTTGCTCTCTTGGCTGGTTCACCAGACTTGGGCGACGTCAGGTTTCAGGACGAACGACGACGTGCGTCACGTACATGGAAAATACCGGATCCAACAAACACTGCAGGGCATGTCGTCATCACACACGGTTCGCTTAGCGAGACACCGACTCACCCCCGTCGCAACCAAGCTGCATCATCAGCGCAGCATCCGCTATCACGAGAGATCAGAAGGGAGTAGTCGCATGCCCGTGACTGCCGCGTACGTACCAGGAGTGGCGATACCACCCGCAGCGAAGTTGACGACGGGAAGCCGCTTCAAGCGGGCAGATTCCTTTAATAGATGAAAGGGGGCCTGTATCTCTTTCGCGTACGCGTACAGTTCTTCTTCGTTCATGACGCTCGCCTTGCGAATCTCGCTCATGACGGCGCGCTGGTGACGAACGGCCTCGACGACGTTGCCCGTGCCTGCCTCGCCTTTGGTCCTGATGAATGCCGCACCCTCGGAAATGCGGCGGAGTGCCTCGCCCAGATTGCGGGCGCCGCATACAAAGGGAATTTTGAAATTGTGCTTGTTGATGTGGTGTTCTTCATCTGCAGGCGTCAATACCTCCGATTCGTCGATGTAATCGACCCCGACCGCTTGAAGGATCTGTTTTCGGACGTGCGCGCAAGCATGAAATGCGAGCGCGATCCAACTCACGCAAGACGTACCTGGGCTTCGACAAAGTGACCGATGCGCGCCTTGGCCATGACGGGGATGGTGACGGCGTCGATGATTTCCTTGATCATCGCAGGGTCGCTCTATGGGACGCGGATGGGCAGGCGCGGAAGAAGACGGATGTCGCGTGACGTTACCATTCGGGCGACGCCTCCTGTAGCTCTGATGTCTGCGGGAACACGTTCTAATGCCATGACGGCACAGGCACCTGCTTCCTCAGCGATACGAGCCTATGGATGTCCATCAGTCAAGCGATTCGGTTGCGTGGAGCGACGGGACGTACCTGCTGGGCGTTGACGACATCCATGATGACGCCGCCCTAGAGACGTCGAGGAGAAATGAAAAAAGTCGGCGGGCGGGCGTCAGGACGTACCTTGAGCATCTGTGCTAGACCGGACTTGACCTAGGGGCCATGAACACGGAGAGACGTACGAGGGGGAAGGACGACATACACCAAAGGTGCCCAGACTGGTGTTTCCACCATCACGCTGTGCGCGAGCGGAAACGAGTGGGACTGAGGGAGGCGCAGTGGCAGCGACGGGGCCGGTGGGGCCATTTGCACAAGGGACGGGGGGGACAGGAGCGGACATGGTGCGATCAGGAGGAATGATGACAAGGGTGGGTTGGAGTGAGCGTCGCGGACGGCAACGGAGCGAGTCACCCGCGCGAGAAAACGCAATTACAGATTTGGGAGGGATCGCTGCTGGGGAATTTCGAGTCGGATCATGCACGCCGGAAAAAGAGAAGGGAAGGGCCAGCTTGGCTCAATGGAGGGCGCAGCGGGCGGCGCGCCGGGCGAACAAAGGAGCCACTTGACACGAGTCCCTGGGCCTGACGTCGCGATAGGCAAGGATGGATTGGCAACGAGGCAAGATATTGACGGCTATCTAGTAACTACGGATATATGATGGGGTGAAACCCGGGTGCCAAGCGGGGAGGCGTCAGAAGCCCTTGGCTGTGAGCCATGCCATCACGTCTCTCTTGAAGCGGCCGCCGGATAGGACGATGTGTCTCTGGTGCTGGACCTTGACAGCGAGGCGCTGCGCGTGTGGTGATGTGGGATCAAACAGGGACCGCCGGAGGTCCTGGGCAAGCGACTGCGGGGGATGAGGAGGGACGTAAAAAAGGGCGGGAAACGTGGCGCACGTCGACGCGCCCCTCGACGTTTCTGACGAGGACGAGGTAGCGAGAGCCGCCGTTGCGAACGTCCGAGTACACGGGGAGTGCGGCGCGGGCGTTGCGCCGGACGAAGTAGGGGGTCTGAGCGAGCACGTGGTTCGTGATGGAGCGCATTTTGGTGTGGTGGTGGAGAGCGAAGATGAGACACTGTCCAGTTACGTGATTCCCGTCCTCCCTCCTCCTTTATAACCCAAATGATCGCCCCGTCCCTCTCCCAGCGTCCCCCATGTCCTCCCTCCTCTCCCCCCTCGACAACCTCCTCCCCCTCCTCCCCTCTCTCTTCCCCCCGTCCCCGTCCGACACCTGCTCCTCCATATCCTCCGACGTCTCCCCCTCTCCGCCCCCCGATCCCATACACGTCGTCTGCAACGTCCCGCTCCTCGCTCCCCGCCCGCTTCCGTACCACTCCCCGACCTTCCTCCAGTTCGATCTCCCCGACACCGACGAGGACCTCTCCCATCCCCCGTACACCCATCGGCCCTCGAAGCGCAAGCGCGACAAGGACGACGACCCTGCCCTCTCGATCCCCCAGCCAAAGCGTCGTCCCGGAACACACAGATCTCGATCTCGCCAAAACCGTCCCTCGCTTCATCCTCCACACCTTTCCCATCGCGCTGGCAACAACCGCATCCGCACCTAGTCTGTCTCCCTCTCTCTCACAAAGGTCCCCCCGTTTCTTTACTTTCCGTCGTCCTCTCACATGTTGTCATCCGGCAGGTTTCTTGACACATGATGCCACCCACAACGATCTGACGTGCATCGCACGCACGCCGCACATGTACCTGCATCATACTCTCACCATACCTTGCCTGTATCATACTGGAAGCTCCAACCCACATGCATCCCGGGCCCCTTGTTGCTGCTCCCCGCGAGGATTGCCCTCTGCGCCACAGCCTCATACGTCATAGAGCCACCTTGCTCTCTTCCATTCGCCGCCGCGATGCCTGTCCTCGAATCTGCCGTCTTGCACGCCTTCGTTGCAGTCCGTCTATTTCCCTCCTTTGATTCTCTCTTCTCCGCTCACGCTTCCTATAGCACAATCCCCGCGAGTGTGCCTTTGACGACCGGCGTGATTCGTCCGCCACGACCCTCTGTCGAAGCGGGTCCGCACGACAAGCAGCGACAGTGCCTAACGGTGAGGAACCTGTTGCCAGCCGATCGGCCGACCACCTTACCACCGTCCGCCGCAGCTCGAGTCCTTTGGGGCAATGCAGACGTGGCCCTGTGGCCCTTTGTGCCACCTTCTGACTCATCCGTCTATTTCAGAATGCTGGTTTCTTCTACGCCTCCCCTCCGGATCCGACTTGTACGCATGTCGTGTGCAATCACGTATCGCGTTCGCGTTAATGTACTAGTTATTACGATCACGATCACTTGTTCGCAGCACTCTCGGCATCGATTCCAAGCTGTCCATGGTGTGCCTTTTTACGGTGTGATTCCGCGAGTTCTCGGCGATGCTGCGCGGCACGCAAGTCCAACGTGGTCATTTCCAGCTCATGAAACGCTCGACGGCTCGCCTTGAAGCACCGTCGGCATTCTGCTGCGGCATGAACGCGATGCGATTCCAGTCGGTTATACTGAAAACAACGGCTGTGTGAGCATCAATCAGCATATGCCGATCAAACCGACTCGCCTCACTCTCGTATGCGGCGCTAAACCTAGGTTTCGCATCGTGTCTGGGAATAGTTGGCAAGTATGGCTGCGTGACAGCCACTTCGCTAGACGACGCTGCGACAGTTTCAAGAGGTATTGACTCCTGCTGGCACTCCGTCAGGGGACCCGATTGTCTGGGTGACTCTGCCTTTGCATGCAGCTCTTCTTCTCGGATGTCAGACCGATCAGTTTCCTTGATAAGCGGTTCCGTAGTCATCTCAACGTCCGTTCGAACGTCCAAGGCAACAGCACCCTCAATCTCGTCGACCTTGACAGGTTCAGATCCACTCTCCCTCCGTGACTCGTCAGGGTGGAGGTCGCCACCCGCGGTTTCGGCAGGCCGGTGATCGGGATCTGTTCGTGCGGGACTTGACGGTGGGTATCGCTTAGGGCTAGGACTTGCTCTGCGAGGAGACGGACTCCTTGGCGGCCGAGGCAGGTCACGAGGTGGCTGAGTATCTGCAGGTTCATGCCGCGTGCGAGACAATGGAGAAGATCTACGAGACCTGTTCCCTGTGCTTCTGGGAGAACCCGAGCGTCTCCCTCGAAACGAATGTCTCGGATAGGCTCGGCGGGGAGGAGAACGAGGTTCGTGGTGATAATCTGATACGCCATGAGTAAATCCACCGAGACGTGTGACGACGGGCTCACCACGACGTGGGGATAATGGTGCCGGACGATAGGTCGGGGAGGGCGGTCTTCGGTCGTGGTCGCGATCTCTGGGCCGCAGTTCGTCGCGGTCCCGGCTCCGTCCTCGTTCCCTGTTTCTTTCTCTTCTGTAGTCGTCCCGAGCGCGCCGGTCGCTGTCTCGAGGACCGTAGCCTCTTCGACTCGGGCGGTAATCGTCCTCGGGCGTCCAGGTATCATCTCGAGGTCTATAGCGTCCTCTGTCCCAGTCCCGGTCTCTGTCTCTGTCTCTGTCCCTGTCCCTGTCTCTGTCCCTGTCTCTGTCTTTGTCCCGGTCACGGTCGCGATCCCAATCTTTCCTGCGGGCGTCTCTAGCATCATAGCTTCGCCTCCCATGGTAAGTATCACGAGAACCGGCAATATAGGTATCCGCAGCGCGTGGGTGGTGAGGCGACCTTTGCCCACTGTAACGCGAACGGCTCCCGCGGTCGCGGTCGCGTCCGTCTCTGTCCCTGTCCCGATCTCTGTCGTCGCGTGGATACGGGTATCGGTCTGGTGATGTGCGCCCGCCACTCGTGCGCCGGTCGTCGTCTGGCTCGGGCCGTGCGTTTGCTGTCCTCGAGAACTCGGGTTTGGCGGGGAGGTTCGACATGCAAATGGGACTCTGCAAGGATGTCAATTGGGTCGCATTTTTGTTTGGCTCGATTTGCGCACATATCCTCGCCAACGCCACGACGAATGGTCGCACCCGACCTCGTCCCGCTCGCGACGCTCGCCCAGATCGAACGCACGCCGTCCTGCGAAGATGGCATCCCGTCAGAGCTAGAGGAAGACCTCAGAGCGTTCGGCTGCAAACTCATACACCAAGCCGGCGTCCTTCTCAAACAGTGCGTGTCCAGATCAGTCACCCTCGATCATCCATGAACGCCCCGCCGTGCCAGAAAGCAGGTGGCCGTCGCAGCCGCGCAGATCCTGTATCAACGCTTCTGGTACACCTCGTCGATGAAGCAGTTCAGCATAGGGGTCAGACGCCGCTCCTCCCTCTCTCCGCCTCTGATCTTCACGGACCCCTTCGCGCTGACAGGACGTGGGCATGGGCGCCCTCTACCTCGCTTCCAAGCTCGAAGAGTGCCCCCTCCGCATCCGCGACATCATCAACGTCTACGACCTCCTCCTTCAGCGCACCGCGCACGCCCTCGCCCCGCGCGCTGCCGAGCCCTTTCGCTACGCGCCCATGTCCTACTTTGGCAACGCGTTCTACGACCTCAAGGACGCCGTCGTGGTCGCTGAGATGCAGCTCCTCAAGCGCCTCGGGTTCAACGTGCACGTCGTGCTTCCCTACGGCACGCTCATCAACTACCTTCGTCTGCTCGGGCTCATGGAGCGCAAGGACGCGTGTGCGAGGGCGTGGGGTTATCTCAACGACGCGTGCGTGTTGCTCGATACGTGCCGAGGGACGTTGACCGAACGAAAGGGTAGGCTACAGACGCCGGCGTATGCGCTGTACGCTGTGCCCACCATCGTCAGCGCGGCGATCCTCTTGGCAGTGCGACACTTGGGTATCTCGCTTCCCTCGACGCCACCTAATTGTTGGTGGGATTTGTTCGACGCCCCGTGGGACGACGTGTGGAGCGTCTGTGGACTTATCATGCGGCTTTATCGGGATCGCACGCAGGAGGAACGCCTCTGGGTGCTGACCATGATCAACAAGAAGGAGGTGCGAAAATGGCTTGAAGAAAATTGTCCTTCGAGCTAGCTGACTTACATGTAATACCATTTTGTTGTTGCGTCGTTGACGAGGAACGTGCTACGTTGTTCTTTCGCGTTTCTCTTGTCATAACAATAAAATAACTTGGGCGCGCTTCGGCGGGCGTCAATTTCTTTGCGTTATTAGTGGAAAAATGATCTCTCTGGCGGGGAGTCGAACCCCGCTCTCCCGCGTGACAGGCGGGTGTACTATCCGATATACTACCAGAGACCATATCTGATATGACGAACTTCGCAATATATCCACAATGGAGTCAAGGCGTCGGTCGAACACTACGGTCAGCATACGGTCCTAGCACTCGACTACCTGCCGATATCCAAAAACAAGCTCGATACGGACCTCGCCATTTGCTTCTGGGACTCTGTGCAGTATCGACTCCGGCTCCGCAGCTGCAAGCAAGGGCTTCGCTAGTGTGACTCATCTGTCATCGAATGAGAGTCGAATCCACCTGAGTCTTCATCATTTGGCACAATGAATGATGTCGCCGTGACTCGTATTCGTGCGATGGTGTCGTTTGGGAGGCCAGTCCACTGCCTCCTGACCAGTTCATGATTTCCACTGGTTCAACTATGCATCCACAGGGCTGGCGGGTCCAACCGATGTGCATTTACGTCTGAAGCCTACCTACCATGATGGCTCAGGCCCAGGGCTTGAAGTGGATACTTACAACCAAGGTCAAGACGTACTAGAGTGTTGTCGAGATTTCGCAGACGTCACTTGCCGCGGCAGAAACTTGCATGTTTGTTGAATGGCTACCGCTCGAGTTGGTGCATCCGGACATCCGGACCTGAACATGAATCATGTTCTGACAGCCATTGATGCAGTGGATACCCGGATAGTAGCACGGTGCGCGACGAAACAAAAGAGCGTGGGGGCCCCAGCCGGGACCAAGTAGGATGACTAGAATTTAAAGAAGGAAGCCGGTGAAAAGCGGTGACCGAAATCAACGCGTTTATGGTGCACAGGTTCAAACGTAAGTAACTAATAGCCTGTTCCCCAGCCTTCCCACTGCTGTGAGTCAGCGCCTGACGTTCGAACGTTGGTGTTAGCTCAATTAACGTCCCACAATACCCGCTTTTTTAAGACTTACAGACCACCATGATCCTTCGGGAAGAAAACAAGGTTCCCGAGGCACCTTTGCTCAGGGAAAAACAAAAATCCCAGGAAAGCGTCTCAGGCTCTTCCACACTCTTCTTCCATGATTGGATCATCCCTATCATCGTATTCGTTCAGATGCTCATGTGTGCTTTTGCCTGGACTTTTGCAGGCTGCATGATGCACAGAACGATTCCACTGCCGGACGGTGCGGCTACATGGGTCCAGAACAACCCAAGCGATGTCATCGTCATCGTCACTTTGATTTCAACCCTCCTCGGGTTAATCAGCTCATCGTGAGTTACTGTCGAGGGTGTTGGCATAAACGACTAAAGTCAGGAATGCCCCCTCGCGCTATCCAGCCTCCTTGGCAGGGTTGTACAATCCGCTCTAATTTATCGTCTTTCATATGCACCACTTCGGCTCGATACAATGATAGAATACACGAAACTCGCGCAGCGTTCCTTATCTTTTAGCTTCGACAGACGGCATCTACTGTGGACACTGGTGTCCCTTGGATGGGTGAGCCTAATGAGCTTCCTTACCACAGCGTATGCATCCTACATCATCGAATTATCACGACTCCTTGATATTTACCTTTTTCTGCAGGTGGTCAAGTTTACTGGCCCCCGAGAGCGTGGTTTTATACTACCACTTGCAAGGCAGCGAAGTCAACTTTCTCAACCCTTCTGCATCAAATCTACTCAGCAATGCACTTTCCGGTTCTCAGCCTGCATCTGGGTTTAGCCTGACGCCCGAAACATATCCCCTCGCGTATGTGATCGCCTACAACCTATGTAATGTTGAACATTCACCGGTAACGCTGCAGTGGTCTGTTTTCATCCATTGATACGACAAGCCTCACGGATGCCGGTTTCCTGGCGGCGTCGGCACAAAATCCGTCGAACAACAATCCAACTAATTTCGTCTCGATTTACGGCTCGCCGTACGTTAGCAATATCTCCACAGGTAAGCATATGATTTTTCATTCATCTGCTGCGGTTACAGCGACGGGAATAAGTAACGTAGGCTTTTAGGTGGCATATATCCTACAGCCAACCTCTCTGCACCGCCGTTCTTTGCGTTCCAGGGAATTTCCAGATCGTACGACGTGACTCAGCACGGATTCACCGCCGACATCACCTGCAGAAGCCCTATCTCCAGCGATCCAGCCATCAATTCAAATCTTACAAATTCAGTTCTCATCCATGCAAGTGATTCCCTCACGTGGACCGTCGACACGTATTCCTGGGTTGGAGATTGTTCCCCTCAAGTAAAATATTGTAGGTGTTGTCGTCTTCGTATTGCTACTCGCATGTTGGCCAACGTAATCCTTCACATAGTTACGGAAGGGGTTAGTGTAGCAAGTGGCATATCCCCTGGCGGTCGAGGCCCCGCACAAGGCGAAAACGGGCTGCTTATGACTTCCGTCTGTTTTAGTCAAAGCTTCTCTGGGCCGTCAAACCAGTCCTTCCGTGAGTATATAGCATAATGATCTTACTGATCCAGAAACTAATGGTATCTCTAAGTGGTCCTCTTCGATTCTCCATCAAACTCAAGCTATTCTTCCTTTACACCGAAAATCTGCGAGATCACCCCCATGGTGACCACTGTCAAAGCCACCTACGATACGACAGGTATCATCAATGTCGCTCAACCCCCTTTAGACCAGCAACCCCTACCGAATTCCAACAGTACTAATAGCACAGGAGTCATAATGTGGCTTCCCGCACTGGCAATTTGGACTTCATTCGTGAAGTCTCAAACACTCAGTGCGAATCTGATGGGAGACAGATTGACGGACCCCACATTTTCAACTCAAGATCCCAACTTTGTAATTGTGCGTGTGAATAGACAACTTCAGCGGCCATTAGCTTTTGAATCTGCTGACGGCCGTCGCCATTCAACAGGAAAATTATCTCCGTGGAATGATGGAATACTTGGGCTCGGTGTGTTCACGTCCCCGCCCTCGTCGTTCGTCCAGCGTGAGACTAACGCGACGCCACTACGTCGTATACACCACAGTTCATGGCCCAGTCCGTTTCGAACGTACGGAATCCACGCACGACAGTCCCCTTCAGTGGCACGATCGACGTGCGCACCGCTGGCTGGGCATTTCACCCCCGAACGCACGGCCCTGCGCTCGCTGCGATCACGCTCGTTTCTCTCCTGACGGTGGCCGCTGGCGTTCTGACCATCCTGCAAATCAGCCGCGAGGACGGCGGCGGCGCAAGAAAGAGATGGAAGCTGCAGACCGTCCCGACGCGCTCGTTCCACCATTTCGATCCGACGGAGACGATGGACGTCCTGCTGGCTTCGTCCGCTGGGGATCTCTCCAGGGCGTTGTCCGAGTCGGAGCGCGACGGCCGTGATTACGACGCGCGTTTGAGAGTCGTGCTCGGGGCGACGGAGGACGGGAGGCCGACGTTGAGGACCGCGATGAGCGCGGCTGCCGCCGACATGGAGCGCGACGCTTCCCTGTCGAGTCGTGAAGACGTTCGATCGGGGGCAGACGACGGGTGGTCTAGCGCGGACGCTGCGCATCACGACGGGTCCATGGAGCTGGGGCATTTACGAGTGATCGGGAGGTCGGGAGCGACGTAGAGTCCGTCGGTCGATCTCGTCGCGTGCGTTTCGTACCATGCATCTCTCCGTCTCGTTGGATCTTATCTATACACCACGTCTCGCATGTACTAGTTAGTGTACAACAGTCCCGTCCCGCGTCATATGACTCTCTCTGGTCGTGTCAACAACCAACCAAATGATCGAGCCCTTGCGATATCGGACGTGACCGCTGCAGAGCGACCCATTTCGACCTTTGGAGCTCGGGAGGATCCCCTAATTTGTACAAAGAAAGGCACGGGGTCCTTTTTCGCCATAGGCTCCGAAGACCTTTGGACGCACACACCTCGGGGTGAAATATCCGTGCTCCAGTCTCGATGACGTACGAAGTCGGCCGTCGAGAAGCGAGACGTGGCGTATCGATACGGTCCATCGACGCAGCAGATCGAGATCACGGGAATGGACGGGGCCAAGACGGGCGACGCAAACGAGGGGAGGTGACGCGCTAGAAGAGCCCTCACAGAAGCAAGTACTTCCCGAGAAGAAGGAACGTCGACTCTGCGGACAGAGTGCACAGGAATATGGAGCCCATTCGCGCTGCGCATCGTTCTCGGTTCGTCGAGATCCGGGTAGAACGAAGCGGCCCTTCTGATGGAGAGTGAGACTGTCGACCGACGCATCAAGTGGCGTCATCGCATCTCCATGTCCCGTCCGATGAACCCACACTGGGGCATATTGCAGCAATTACAAAGAGACGTTAGAAAGCATCGCATAGATATAGTCGAAATCACGAGTGCGCCACACGCACACCCCCCACGCACGATACAGATCAATATCATAATCCCGGATGCCGCGCCTAGTCGCTCAAAATAGCCTGCACCACATTGGCGATCTTCAACTGTCTCAAATCGGTATACGTCTGCGCAGTGGCCTCGGTCACCATCGGCCATCGAAAAGGTATAGGAAGTATCACGCACCTGACCGCAGCCCACGAACACGATGGGCTGTCCGGTGACATACGTCATGGAGAGCGCTGCCCCGACCTGTAACATTGAACGATCATGATGTGGCGGGCGTCCGATTCGCGTGGCGTGGACGCACCTTGTCGTCGACCGTGTCCCACTTGGTGATGACCATGCCGTCGATTCCACGGTTCTTGCCCGTAGAGGCGCCTGAAAAGTCGCGCAACGCGCGATCGAACTTGGTCAGCTGGTCGACTGCTTCGTTGCCCACCAAGGCCTCTCCGACGAAGAGGATCTTGTCTGGATTGTTGACGGACACGAGCTACGTGACGCGCATCATCAAACGGGTTCGTGGAGGGATGGGTGGAGTTACCTTGGCCAACGCCCTCATCAACGGCTATATACACGATCAGCACTGCGAAACGCGGGAGGAGTGATGATTATACCTCGTTGTCCTGCATACGACCAGCGGTGTCGATCAGCACCACGTCGAAACCGTTGTCCTTTGCTATGCAGGGGGTCAGCTCGAGCGGCATCCTGCTCGGAAAAAAACGGACCATGTGCGATCGCCTCCTTGGCAATCCCCGCGGCGTCCTTGCCGTACCCTTTCTCATAGAGTTCCACACGGCATTTGCTGTTGGTCGCACCGTCGACTCCGAGCATACTTAGGTTGCGCACGTGAACTCGAAGTTGTTCGACGGCACCGCTCCTACGAACGCCCAAGCTAAGGAAAGGCGCGAGACGAGAGAAAACCGTCGCATACTCGCCTGAAAGTGTCGCAAGCAGCGATCAAGACGCGCAAGCCGTTCTGGATCAGCCAGAAACAGACTTTGGACAGGTTGGTGCTCTTGCCGACGCCGTTGACGCCGACGAAGACGATGCTGTACGGAACGCGCTGTCGAGAGGAAGGTAGGGGCGACGTGAGCTTCGTCCGAATGGACAACAACAGGTCCGTGGAGGTCTTGGGCGTGAGGATCCTCGTCAACGATGTCGACAAGGCCGCGCGAACGGCCTTGTTCGTCGCTAGGCACGGGCCTTGAGCGTCATGCAACATCGCACTGTGACGGACGCACTTTGGAAACCGCCGACCTTCTTGCCGACGAGGCTCTCCCCGACGCCCTCACACACCTTGTCCGCGATTTCCTTGGCGACGTTCTTTTTCATGAGGTGCTGCTTCATCCCCTCAAGCACGGGCGTCAAGTCGTCCTCGGTAAGCACCTTGGACCCCGTCAAGCGCGCGAACAGGGAACCCAGGGAGCCCAGGGAGCTCGCCGGTTGCTTCGATGCGTCCGATCCGAGCGCACGCGCGATCACGTCGTCGGCCTCGTCGTCCCGGGGCTCAAAGTCCCAGTCCTTGACCTCGTACAGCCCGTCCTTGGTCCTTGTCCCCAACGAGGCTTCGTCGACGAGGCTCTGCAAGTCGATCGTAGGGCGACCGTCGCCCGGCTTGTCGAGGCTAAAGTCGAGCGACGCCATGTCGGACTCGCTGGGCGTCTCGTCGCCCCACTTTCGGCCCGTCTTGGTCTTGGTTTTTCGACTTTCGCTGGGATCAGACGGGCGCGAGGATCGAAAGACTTGGGGGGCTCACTCTGACGCGGAGACGACGTCTCGTCCGCTCCCCGACTCGACGCGCGACACGCCCCTGCCTCCACGCCTACCCCCGCGACCACGCAACCTGTCCTTGAGCGCCTGCACGTTTCTCGCGATCTGTTGCTCGTCCAGTGGCACGTCCGGCGACTCTGATGGCACTGAACAGCACGTCACGCAGGGAGAAGAGGAAAAAAAGAAAAAAAAGACGACGCACGCGCGTCGAGATCGTCCGACGGCGGACTCGGCGCCCTCTTCTCGGCCTGCGCGACGGGCCTGAATCTGGACTTGCGTTCCTGACGCACCCCGACGTCAACGCACGACGATCGCGTTCGGAGTCGGGGCCCTGCTCACCTGGGTGGCCTTGTCCTCGATGCCTTTGAGCAGCTTGTCGAAGACCTTGTCCCAGCCCTCGAACGCCTTGGCGAAGTTCCACGGCGTAGAGGGGTCCCGCGCGGTCGAGGGTCGTTTGCCGTCGTTCATGGCATGCAGCGATGCGACGAAGGTGGCGATGAACGGTTCAAAGAGCTTGATGAAGAGGGCTTTCATGGCGGTGAGCAGGTCCTCGACGTAGGTGAGCTGGAGGATGCGCTGGTAGGCGACCTGAAGGGGGAGGGGGAGGTCAGGCCCCGATCGCGAGGTGCTCGACTCGGGGGACGTACGACGAAGATGAGCTCGAGGTCGTTGAAAAACGTCCATTTGACTGCGTAGCCGTCCTTGACGTATTTTTCGTCCGTGGTGCGTCCTTGGATGAGTGCTTCGCGGATGAGAGAGTTGACGGGGGAGGCGGGCGAGGAGGAGATGTGAGAGGCTTCGGGGGTGAAGGAGCGGGACCAGAGCACGACGCCGCCTGAAAACGAGTGCAGACGAGGTCTCTGACGGGGCGCAGGACGTACCCTTGTGCGAGATGGAACAGTGGTCCAACATGTCGTCTTGGTCAGAGGGTATGGCTTATGTAACCGATCGATTACAGTACAGACAATGCTACAGACGACGCAACGGCTGCAACGTCGATGGCGACTGCGGACCCGCATGGACGTCGTCGGACGAAAACCGCGACTCGAAATGATGTACGGAATCCGAGTGCACCGGCGACAGCTCGCCCTCGTCGTTCCCCCACAGCTCTCGTCTGCTCCCGACGCTCGTGGCTACCTGGTGCTGCAGGGAATAACGCTGCGGCTGCAGCGGGCGCTCCACGCTCGGCCTCGCGGACGGCGGGTCCGGCGCCTCGTTGGGCATGTTGGCGAAGGTGGAAGAGGCGCGGGCGAGGGGTGGGTAGCGCGACCCGGCTGCTTTTTCGGCGAGGGCGAGGCTGTATGCGGCACCCGAGTCGAGGCGGATGACGGGCGTGTCGCCCGCGCTGATGGCGTTCATGAACTCGGTCGATGGGGGGGTGCGTTCGCGCTTGCGGGCGCGGACGTAGAGGAGGGCGGCGAGAGCGACGAGGGCGAGGAAGATGATGACGCCGACGACGCTTCCTGCGATGGTGCCTGCCTGGGACTTGTTGGAGGCGACGAGGGCGTTGGAGAGGGTGGCGCTGGCGCTGGGTGCCGAGACTGTGGAGGGGAGGGAAGGAGAAGCGGTCGACGAAGAAGTGCTGGTAGCAGGGACGGCGAGGGTGGATGGCGGACCTGCGGGTTGTCCGCCGTTGATGCGCTGGCGAGGACGTCGGACACCCATCTGGCGGGGAATGCGAGCAGGAGCGCTCGGACCCTCGCATTAAATAAAACCCCATCACGGACGCTGCATCGCCATGCGTCTGCCCTTGCCCTTATTCACTCGTCTGGCCATGAAAGTCGTGCCTGTCCCCGTTCGTCAGGACAACTACGCCTATCTGATCGTCGACAAGCCCGCCAACAAGGCTGCCGCCGTCGACCCGTTCGACGTCCCAAAGGTACAGGCCGCCGCCGACGGTCTGGGGGTCGACATCGTCGCCGCAATCACGACCCACCATCACCACGATCACAGCGGCGGGAACGAGGTCTGTTCTTGATTCTTTGCCCCTCCATCATCTCACCGGCGACTAGACTTTTGTCAGTGGCGCTCCCCGGTTCCGCAGCACGGTCCATAACGTCATCTAGGCCGCAACGTACCCTGGCGTGCCTATATACGGGGGGAGCACTCGGGTACTCGCGCTCACCAAGCTCGTCAAGGACGCGGACGAGTTCACGATCGGAGAAAACATCCACGTCAGGCGAGCTGTTCGCCCGAGTCTGCGCCAAAGCGAGCGCTGATCACGGTGCGATAGATGTCTGGCGACGCCGTGCCACACACAAGACTCCATCTGCTACTACATCACCGACAAGTCCGACGCGTCCCAGCCGGGGGGCGTGTTCACGGGGGACACGCTGTTCCAAGGTGAGCGCACTTTGGAGTCGCACCGCGGACGAACTGACGCGCGCGAGGGGGATGTGGTCGCTTCTTCGAGGGGGACGGTAAACAGATGCACGCGGCGCTGTCGTACTTGGGGACGCTGCCCGACGACACGGTGGTGTACAACGGCCACGAGTACACTGCGGGGAACCTCGCGTTCGGCAAGGCGGTCGATCCGGAGAATCAGGGGACCGCACGGCTGGCCAAGCTGGTCGCGGAAAACGGGACGACGGCGGGACTGACGACGATCGGAGACGAAAAGGAATGGAACGTGTTCATGCGTCTGAACAGCGACGCGGTCAAGTGAGTGGCTGTGAGGCATGGCGGTGCGACGGACTGAGACTGGCGTGCAGAAACGCGACGGACGCGACGGGGGAGCACGCGGTGATGGACAGACTGCGGGAGATGAAGAACTCGTTCCGGGGGAGATAGGAAACAATCGATTCGGTGGCATATACGAACACGTGTGCGATAATACGACTCGGGGAGAGAATCAGCCCATGCCCACGGTCCTTAGGACGGCGGCGCGAGCATAAGGGATGTAAGAGAGACAGTACCAGGTGTAGGCGAGATACTCGACGACGACGAACACTGAAACAAGTCAGCAGCAAGGAAAAGGGGCGCAGGCGGAACTTGCCGATGCAGATGACCTACACGGGGTGAGCGTGGAAAAGAGGGCAAAGAGAGCGGACTGACCCCGTTTCGGATGACGAATGCGCCGACAAAGACGAGGCCGATGGTGACGAGGAAAACGATGGTCGCGACGATGCGGACGGGCTTGAACATCTGGAGAGAGTCAGGAGAGGGGGCGGAGGGGGACGGGGAATTACCAGTTTGAATTGGGTGGCGAACTGTACGCATGTCAGAACGGAGGGACACACGAGGCGAGGACGTGGCATACCCCGATGAGAAAGCCGGTTCCGACGAGGGCGACGATGACGCCGACGGCATACAAGACTGGAGAGAGTGAGAGGAGGGACAGCGGGGACGGTGGGACGGACCTGCGAAGCTGCCGAGCTGGCCGACGAGGAGGAGGATGCTGCCAAGCAAGCTGAAGACGAAGCCGACGACGAGACTGGGGGGTGGTCAGCGGGGGCGGGGGACGGGGGAGAGGGCGGACCAGGCGACGAAGCCACCGAGCCGCTGGGTGCGGGTGAGGCCGAGAAAGTGGAAGGCGGAGTCGCCCTCGAAGAAGGGGACGTCGGCGCCGACGTGCTCGAGGTTGAGCCAGCCCTTGGACGGCATGTCAGAAGGAGCAGCGTGTGGCTGTGTCGTGATGGCGCCTCGTGTGATCAGCGAGGCGGAGCGGACTGGAAAAAAAAAAGAGAGGCTGACTCTGCCCGCGATGGACTCCAACTCGGCCCCTCCCACCCCAGCGATGGACAACCCGTCCTCGTCCCCCGCAGACAGACAGAGCGCTCTGCTCTCCCTCCTCTACCCCGCCGCCACGTCCATCCCCGCCAACGGCCCCCACGCCCCCCCCACGCCCCCCGCCTCGCAGCGCTCCGGCCAGTCCCCCCCCAACCCCAGCGAGACCCAGGGCAAGTTCCTCCTCGAGCAGCTCATGGCCGGGTGAGTGCCACGAGGCTCTCTCTCTTCCTCCCCCCATGGCCTCCTGGGACTACCTTGACGCCTTCTTTGCTGACCACCCCGACAGCACCGCGCCCCGATCGTCCTCGTCCGATTCCCACCCCCCCGCCGAGCCCTATCTCCCCGCGGATCCGTATCCCCCCCAGGAACCTCCCCGCGACCTCCCCCCGCCCCCTCCACAGCCGATC